>CAKKOB020000966.1:0-24599 GCA_918844115.2 Phlebotomus perniciosus | reverse complement strand
ACTACCTAACCATAATTACTTTTGATGGGGAGATATTATGGTCAGAAGTGGTGTACATTTGAATGGAAGTCCGTGTGAGCTTTGAGAAGTGGAGTGGAAGTGCTAAGATAACTCAAGTAATTTAGAAAACTTATAAGGAAGAGCTGAAGCTTTGGGAAGTTCTTCTAGATCTAGAGCCTGAGAAGTTTTTTTTAACGCTTTTTGAAAACTTTGAGGAGCTTCTAAGGAAATTCCTAAACTTTGAAAAATGTAAGCTAGATTAGCTGCAAGATTTCTAAAATAAAATGTAAGGCTCTACAGAAATTTACGAGCTCTTTCAAAAAATCTGGAAAATTTGTAAATCTTCCGGATAATTTTTAGAACTTTTGAAGTTCTCGCTAAGCTTTTCAAAATTCTCGAGAGCTTTTCCAGATTTTCTTGAAGATTTCATAGAAAAGCTTTACTTAGAAAGCTATACCTTCTTCTGAGAGCTTTCTTAGAAAACTTTAGAAACCTTTCTATATAGCTTTAGAAAGCTCTAGAGACCTTTCATAGAAAGTTTACTTAGAAAGCTCTAGCTTGCTTAGAAAGCTTTTTTAAAAACTTCTTTTTAAAAGTTTTTTTTTTAGAAATCTCTAGTCACTTTTCTTACAAAGTTTTAGAAAGCTTTCCTAGAAAACTTTTTTTAGAAAACTTTCTGTAGAAAGATTTCTTAAAAAGCTTTCATAAAAATTTCACTTAGAAAGCTCCTGCTTTCTTTTGAAAGCTTTTCTATAATAGAAAGCTTTCTTAGAAAACTCTATAAAACCTTTCTTAGGAAGCTTAGAAAGCTTTTGTAGAAATCTTACTTAGAAAGCTCTATCTTTCTAAGAAAGCTCTCTTTGGAAAGCTTTCTTAAACAGCTTTCGTATAAATCTTACTTAGGAAGCTCTTGAAAAGCTTTCGTAAAAGCTTTAGAATACAGGAAATCAAATTGATAGTATGAAGCTCTTCAAAGCTTTCGAAGTGAAGCTTTTATGATCTTTTCACCAAAATGTGGAAGTGCTCGAAGTGATGTACGCCTTTCTGACCGTAATATCTGCTCTTGATGACTTTATTATCCCGTTTTGTTACACATTTTAATGATCCCGTTCAATAGTTTTCGAACAACTATTCAGTTTTTGTAAACAAACATTTCTGCGACGGGTTGAAATACTTTGGCTCATCAGTATTTTATTAGTCATATTATTGATAGTCATACCTTGGATATTGCAGCACTGAAGCCAGCTTGACAAGATCCTTGACGATGATAGCCCCAATACACTGAGGAAGACATTAAAATATCACACAATATTGCGGCTCAAGTGATTCTCAAATCGTCTCTTGAATCCGTTAACGAGCTATTGAAAAATTAATGCAGTGTTGAGTGGAGAAAATGAAGAGAGAGAGAGAGACTTCCCCACCAACGCATATTGGTAAAAATAAAATAAAAATAAATTGTGTGAGAGGAATATTCATTAGATTATTGTTTGTCCATTCAATCCTCACCCAACCAATTTCTTATTTGCCTGATTTATCCTGACCTCTCAATATCCACCCTTCACGGAGGTTTCTGTCTCACTGAATTAACTTGTGGATGAATAGAAGGAAAATATTTTGGGGAAGAGTGTCACATGAAGCGTGCAGGGATTATCTTCCCTCTGTTGACTTCTTAAGAAGTAACCAACACAGAACTTTGTTCTTTCAATTTCCGACACTGATCTCCCTTCTCACACACCATCTCAAATTTATTCCTCTTCTGCTTTTTTTTCTCCACCTCCTCCGGAAGCCATAAAATGCAGTCTATAGTGTAAAAGGAGGAGATACAAAATTTTGCCTCTGATTTACAAAGTATATTTTCACTCAATCTCATGTTCCTTTTTCAACTATTAATCCCATGATATTGTCTCTGATTGACTCTATCGTGAATATCAGATTAGATAGAAAATTAGAAAATACCTTCTAACAGAACACTAATTAGAGAAGATATATCTGAAGGGCTTATTGTTGACTTGTTGTTCTGTTCACACAGTCGAAAAGAGTCTGTTGAATTAATCATCCAGTCAATTTCCCATTCCTTTTTGCTGGATTTCAAATTAAATTTCCATTGAGACTTGCCCTTAAACAGAAGGTCACACAATATCTCGCGGAAATTAAGATCTTCCAATCACCCAATAATGTTCAATTAGTTGCGCTAACACCGCCAATTTGCCTTTTAAAACGCACATGCTTTAAACACCGCGAGAAATATTTGATAACACGAAACGAATTGACTGCAAAAGGCGACCCAATATTAAGAGTAAGTTGAGTGTTTGTTGGTTTTTCTCTCTCTTCCTTCCTTCTCCCATAGTCATCGCGAATAGTATTATATTACCATGTGTCTCAGTCCCCTAATAAATCCCTCTTCACCATGGGTATGACAGTAAATTATCAAAGTTATGGGATTCATCGGCCACACTCATATCTCCTACACACAAAATACCCCATTCATGAAATTATTGCATTTCATTTTCATCCCATTTCCGCAATGACTTGACCTTTACTCGCGCCAGAGCAAGTACATATCATTAGTAGGGGAAAGGCGGGCATATTAACACACCTTTTGAATACTTTCATTTGAGAAAACTTACTATTTTTTATGTATAGCAATGATAAATAGAATAAATATAACAATTTATGTTTCTATTTTCCCTCGTTCGCGCATATTTAACCCTTAATGACGAAAAAGTATTTTTCTCTCATCAGATTTACATTGGTTAGAAAGGGACAAAAAACTGAGCGATAATTGCGTCTGGAGAACGCCATAATCGCTCTCTATTACGTTCCTTTGTCCCTTTCTAACCAATGTAAATCAGATGAGAGGAAGATACTTTTTCGCCGAGTTATTGCGTTCATGCAATAAATAAAATTATTAGAAAAATTATGAAAAAAACATCAGTAGTTTCCACAGTAGTGCTCCACATAAAGAATTTGGAGTATTCTTCCGGAATTTATGAGGTATTCTTACCGAAAGTTCTTATAAAATTTAAGTTTGAATAGAACTTTTTTAAGAATTCCATATGGAATTCCACATAGGAGTGTTTCACATAAAAAGATTGGAATGGTCCCTATGAGGTTTCACATAAAATTCCACTAGAGCGAGTGGACCAATCTGTTATCATACGTAATTCTAATGTACATTTCATGGAGTTTCCCAGGATCTCTCCTCTGGAATTCCATAAGGAAATTCAATGGAACTTTCCAAAACTTTCCAATTTTCTAAATGTTACTTAATCGATATTACATATTAAGTTGAAATTGTAAAACGATTCTTTATTGGCTTTAATATTTTAATTAAGAAATGAAATTTAATCTAAATCAAATTTGTAAATAATCATCCTGTGTGTGCCCACCTTTCCCCTATATACTAGAGAAGATATCGTAACTCTCAATAGCTAATCGATATTATCAGCAGGGGAGGAAATTGTTTGCTTGAGAATTTCATTTTGGAGTATGAGAATGTTGGCGCGAGAAAGAGGAAAATTGTTGGTATAAAGTGTGAAATTAGAGAAACATGTAGCACTGCAGAGATAAACACTGAAAACTCACTTGTTCGACACGGTGAATATTCTTTAAACTCAGCCAGATTGCTCTTTGCCAAATAGCATGTTCCAACGGGCTCCACTCTTTCAACTTTGCGCGGTGACATCGTGTGAAAGACATATCTTGGGGCACATGCCTGAAAAGATGCAACACACCAGCAAAACACCATAAGAAAATTACTCGGATGGCATTTAAATTAAAAAAGGTCATGACATAAAAGTTGTGCTCTTTCGGTCCATAAGATACCGCTCATCAGATTGCATTTATCGCGATGAAGTGTGGCAAAATTGTTCAACGTTTGGTGTGATATAGAATTCAAAACACTATTTTCTCATTTTCCCCGTCTCTCATCTGCAACATCCTTCTTTGAAGTCATCTCTCAACCTCTTTTTTTTTGCTCTCCACCATCGTCATTTCTTATATGATTGCACATGGCAAAACGCTATTCGATTTTATATCTTTTTCTCTATCTCTTGGAAGGTATGTAATGCACGAACTTGAGATTCAATTTTTAAAACGGTACACCAACTTTAACTGATGTCTCCATTATCGGAAACTAGTACCTGCTCTCTGCATTTATGATGCGCACCTCAACAACATTTGTACCAACAGATGACAATATTCAAGATTGCACTTCATTTTCAGGTAAATTCTTTCTCCGTGGCACTTCGAATAAACTAATTCTCTCACCTCATTAAAATCCCTCATGAAATTCTTGTGTCAATCCCACTCGGACTTTTGTTGACCATCAAACACCTTCCCCCCATATAATCATTGTCTTTCAATCAAATGGGATTTCGTGGTGTGTTTTGTGGTCAAGCTATCATCCACCTTCATGGACAAACACATAAAGTGGAGGTGAAAGGAAAATTAGCCAATAAATGAATTAACTTTCCACCCATCCACAAGATCTCCTGGTGAAACCCAGTGGACGATGTAAGCATGACAGAATACCTTACTTGATAGCAAGAAAAAAGTTTTTTTCTGCTCTTAATAGCGCTTTTACCGGAATAATTTTAAAATATTATCTTTATGCGTTTCTCAACTAAAGCTCATTTTGAGAAATTTATACCTATATTTCTTCAGATTATATTTCCAAACACCATTAACACTTAAAAGCATTTTATGCGTTGATAATTTTTACTATAATATGTTTATCAAAATCAATTTAATATGCATAAGAGCTTAACAATTTTAGCGGAAGTCTTCCTTATAATTTTACTAATATTTTTCTTTTACTTAGGATCAATTACAAAAAAAAACTTAACGGTGTGAGAATCGCAAGATCGAATCCCCATCAACCCACTTTTTTTTTGCAAAAAAAATGAGACTATAAAACATTTTGCGTGAGAACTTATCATAAATTATCCTCTATTCTCCATTCTTAGACTCATATACTATGTCCTCAACAAGACTGCAAAAGAATGAAATTACAAACTTATCTGCTCTCTCCCTGTCTCAATAGCCTCTATAGCCCATAAGTGTTGAAATCTCAGCCGGGCTGAGATGGTCAAGAGTTGAGAATGAGCAAAAAATGCCCGCCAATCAAGCAATCAAGTAAAAATCAACACGCAAATTGATTATATTTATTTTTGCGTGTATGCTTGACACGCACGAAAGAATATTTCACACACAATTCGTCCTTATCACTGTCCCAATGAGGATGACCTACATTAAATATTCTGTAGCAAGGAGGGTCTAATTTTCTTCACCTTGGTCCCTTAACGCGAACACCACCACAATATTTTATAGCTTCTCTCCACCTTATTTTTGTGGCTTCCTCTTGCCTCTCCTTTTCTCCAACTCGTCTTGGGTGCGAGCGGGAACAATTTAGCAATATTTGCCAAAAAAGCCACTGAATTAAAAAGGTAAATTTTGACACATACAAAATGAGAGAGACAAATTTTCCCACCTTCGAAGGTGTAAATGTGTTAAAAAGGCAATAAAAAGAAAATCACCTCGTCCATTAGCTATCGATTTTATTCCCAAGAAGTGAAATTTAGGCCACATGACAATCATCGGCTGTAGGAAGAGGAGATAGTGGCCTGGTGAAGAGATTTCCAATTGGAAGAGGCACCACAATCGATTCACAGTTCAAAGGTGTGGTCTCTCTTCTGTCCACCACATTACGCTTTAGTCGCTCTTCCACTTTTTTTTTTATTCTATGCTCTATATTGCTTTGCAAATTTGATTTTATTGCGCTCTATTTATATTTTCTGCCCTCCTACACAATCCACTCGGTTGGGCACATATTTTACACCCTCGAAAAAAGACAATCATCGACAGTATTTCATTCACTGACCAAGAACAATGAAAGCGTGTTACGAAGGCGAGGACAGAAAAAAGATAAATAGAAAGACAGACAAATGATATTTCCTTTTCTAAACCATCACCACCAGATTACACGTGAGAGACAGACCTAAAGTTAAACAGGAACAAAAAAAGAACCTCCTATCAATTGTGTCTGCGATCGCACAAAGTCGCACATGAGACACAACAAAAATAAATAACTTAATGCACTTGGCCGCAAGAAGTGTCTCTCTTCGCGAAAGAAGGAAGACAACACGGTTTGGTTTTAGTATAAGAGAGAAGAAAAAAAAACAGCACTAAGATATTGAATTTAAGAGGCAAAAGAAAGAAGAAAATAACATGAGAAGTTAAAAACAAAGTTCTCTCTCCTCTCACCCAACTAAACACAGTTCCTTTCAAACATTCCAATGCAAATTTTACGAGTCATATTAAGATAATACAAACCGAAAAACGACATACTACCACTTTAAAGGGCACGCTGGGATGGGGGGGCTTTGGTCTTTCGGGGGCCGCCAATGGACCCCCACACACACCGTTTGTGAGGGAACTTCTTCGGTGGAAGGAAAACACACTGTTGGCAAACTCCAAAGGATCACATCTCTTATCTCTCTTCCTCTTCTCTTTTCAAACATCTTCCACCTTATAACTTTTTGCTGCTGTTGGGCAAACTTTATTGCCCGCCACCATTGAGTTTGCCAGAGCAACAGGCATTTAATACAAATTCAAACACATTATAAGATGTTGCAAATTCTTCTCTCTTATACCTCTCAGCGCAGTGGAAACCAAATTGTCTTGTCGATATTTATACTAAACGCATTATTCACTGACCATATAGAGTGTTAAAAAGGGTGAAAGGCAGCCGAGATAAGCAAAATAACCCTCAAACCCAGGTGGGATCTTGTTTAAGGCTAAATAGCTCTTTCATGTTTGGACGGAAAAGGATGTTTGCTTATGGAGATTCTCCATTAGGATTAGGTATAACGATAATAAAAAAAAGTCTCTTGTACTATAGAATTTTTACCATGAAAAAGTATAAAATCTCATTGTGAATCGTGATTTTGATGAAGTCATGAAGTGAAAGATTCTAATTTTAATTTCCTTGCGTCAACTCACTGAGGAAGTGAGAGAAATGTGATTCATTTGAAGGTTTCGCTGAATTTTTGTGATGGGAACATTATTTCAAGTAAAACTAATGAGAGTAAACCGGTTTCAATGAATTTCTTTGGAAAAGAATTATAATATAAAAAATCTAAACATTTTATACAATTCAAACTATAAGGATTTAAAGTTGTAATACCTACTTTTGTCAAGGAAAGTTCTTGATCTCAAAAAATTTTGACATTGGATTCTTTCACACGAATTAACAGAAAAAAGGACTTACATCCATTTACATTAAAGAATTATTCTAAAAACTCCATTCATTTGTTGTTATGGAAATATTTAACTTCATAAAGGTAGATCCACACTTTCAAATTAGCTTTAAATATTTTAACAAAATTAATTTTTGGTATAGGAATAAGCCTTCAGCTTTAAGCCAAACTTAAGCTTAAACCTGCGGCCTTAAGCTAATGGCCAGTCCTAAACTTAAGACAGTCTTAAGCTGTAAGTCAGTCCTTAGATTAAACTTTGAGCTAATTAGTCATAAGCTTAAGTTAGTCTAAAAATCCATCCTTATGCAGCAAGCTAAAGTTTAAGTTTAAAACCAGCCTTAAGAATTACAAAAATCATTTTGTTGAAATATTGTTTTGATAGTGCGGATCTACCTAAAATCTTTTCTCTGAATGAAATTGTCTGTTAAATTTTCTAAAATATTGTAAAAGTTTCTTACTTCCATTTGTTATTCCATAAATCCGACAAATTTTATTATTTGTTTTTTATATACAAGTAACAATATTTTTGTATTCTTCTTGAAAATTTCAATGTAATTCAAAATCTTACCGAATATTACTAACTTTTAACAAAGAGTTTGTTAATTTAACAAATAAACTGGTTATAATTTTTTGTAACATGTTGAGTCAAATCAGTTGACAAAAATATTTGATAAAACAACAAATTTTGGCAAAAAAATGTTGATTGCAGATACTTTTACCAAGCTTTTGTTAATTTTGTATTGGAAATGAATGATTTTTACAAAAATTTTCACAGGCATTTTCATTTAGAGTTGGTTTAGCAATTCCTGGAATAGTTCTTACTACGAAATCCATACAATAATTTTGAATTTGTGAAATTTCTACCAGATAAAGCCATAAATCACCGACAAACTGGGGGAAAGACAATCCTTTTGGACAGTTTTCTTTTGAAGTATATTATATGATTTACCTTTTCTCCCCATCTCTTTTTTCAATTGATACACTGTTACATTAAATCACTCAACTCTCTGTTCTCATTGTTTTCAAGAATATTGTGGTTTTTCGACAGATTTGTGGTCAGCAAATATCTCACATGGTTTCCTCGTTGATCTCCCCGTTTGCATTCTAATAAAGCCATGAAAGTAACAAAACTCTGCACGGCATCTCGAAAGACGCCACAGACGTTGTGCGCGCATTTAAATAAAGTCTCCTCTGGGCGGACAAATACAAGAAGCTGGTATGGTTAAGAGATTCGTGATATGGAGGAGCTCTTCTTTAGCACTCTTTTCCCATTTTGTAATCGCGTTTTACACATATTTGTCTCGCACACAATTATTCAATTAAAACATGAACATTTTTTTTGTCCCTTCATCATCTTAAATGCAACCACAAACCTCCTTCTTCCCTCCATCTGTGACCATCAATATAAATTTCTTTATGTCGTCTTCCCCTCCTCCCCCTTTTCTCGAGTGCCGCGGAGGCATTTTGTACGGTTATTGTGGTGGCATGTGATCTCTTCAACTCTTGACATTGCATGCCATTAATTAATAATACAACACACAGGCCAGATAGATGAGATATTTAGACGGAAAACCAGCATGAAGTCACACGATTTTTTTGCGCTACCACTTCATTGTCGGATTTTTTTTTCTTTCTACTTGAAACTGTCTCTTTGGTGTGAGGAGAATGAGAGACTTACCACAACGGGTCCATCGGGTCCTGAGCTGGAAACGGTGGCTCCGAACCATTGAAAAGACTTTGTATCCACTCGATCATTCTGTTCGTTTCTCTGGGGCCCTGAGTTTTGAGATATTGTGAGGAAGAAGAAGAAAAAAAAAGAATGAGTTAGTTTCAAAATAAATAATTAGTACAATTTATCATACAATCAAAAAATATTAAGAGAGACCAAGAGAGACACAATACGACCAACAATTTTGTGAGACATCAAATTGAATGGCGGACGAAGAAATAAATAACATAAAAAGATGATGAAGATTTTTCATGAGGTGGAACAGCAAATTGAAAACGTGAGAGTGTGGATCACATGAAATTCTATTATGATTGATTTTTTTTCATCAAAAGCCATTTATGCGATAGATTCCTATGCGAGGTCTACGAAATGTGCTCATATATTCACCTTTTTTGATTCATTAACAACATCCAACGTATAACACAACAAATATTGTGAATGAATGAAATCACATGAATGATTGTTGTGATAATTTGGTGCACTATTGCTTGATGAAGAGGTTAGTCATATTCTCTCTTTACTATCCAAATCTGTTTGATTTCCTCCATCAATCAGACAACGGTTTAGCATTCTGACTAACCCCTTTTTTTGGTATAATGATGATGTATTGAAAATTCCTCAACAATTGCTCTTTTGATATAGGAGAAATGCTTTGATGCAACAAGGAATTACATGATGACTAAATGGCACACAGAAAAGACCCACCTTTAAGTGTTAAAAAACACTTGTTCAGACCTATTCACAATATAAATTATTGGATTTAATTGAAGAAATATTAATCATCATAAATACCATTATAACGAATGATATTACATTAGTCCAAAATGTATTAACTGCGCTTAACGATTGCAAGACAATATTTTCTCCTCGTCGAAACATTATTTATTGCAAGCATGTGCCTCCAATACGCGAGTAATGTTTTGAAGGAGGCAATAAAAGAATCATTTCTCTCAAGGGGGATATATTGTGCTTAGAAGTAGTGTATATTGTGTTAGGAAATGCATTTTGCGTTTGAAGAACTGGAAGTGATTTAATGGATTTAATAGAATATGAATTCTATTGAATTTCGAAGGAATTCCTAATGGAATTTTCAAGGAATTCCTAATGGAATTTCGAAGGAATTCCTAATGGAATTTTGAAGGAATTCCTAATGGAATTTTGATGGAATTCCTAATAGAATTTCGAAGGAATTCCTAATGGAATTTCGAAGGAATTCCTAATGAAATTCGGAGAAATTCCTAATGAAATTCGGAGAAATTCCTAATGAAATTCGGAGAAATTCCTAATGGAATTTCGAATAAATTTCTAATGGAATTTTGAAGGAATTCCTAATGGAATTTTGAAGGAATTCCTAATATAATTTCGAAGGAACTCCTAATGGAATTTCGAAGGAATTCCTAATCGATTTTCGAAGGAATTCCTAATCGAATTTCGAAGAAATTCCTTATGTAATTTCGAAGGAATTCCTAATAGAATTTCGAAGGAATTCCTTACTGAATTTTAAAGGATTTCCCCATGGAATTTCGAAAGTATTGCTAATCGAACTTCGAATGAATTCCTTATAGATTTTTTAAGGAATTTCTTATAGATTTTCCAAGGAATTTCTAAGGAATTATGGAATTTATTCTTTTAAGATGAATTCGACTTTCCAGAAGTGATGTACCACCCTCTTAATACTATAATCTCCCCCTTGATGTCTCTGGCTAAAATTTTCCCATAGCGGATAAATTATAGTGAAAAACATAAAATTTATATCCCATCTATCTCTCTTCTCACATGCAATCTTATTTGATTTTCCTCCCTGTCGTGTCCTCAAGACCACGATGCATACAAGATTTGAAGAAATAAAGAAATCCATGAGGAAAGAGATAGGCACTGTGAGAAAGAGCGTAAAAAAAATTCAACTACCATATCATTGAATCCATTGAGATGGATATTTAAATGCATTTTACTTTAAAAGGAGCGTATAAAACGGGATTATGAATTTATACAATAAGTAATTTTATATTGCAAAAGTGTCTCCTTTCTCTCTCTCTCTCTTTTGCCTTTTGTCCCATCTTCAAAATGTTCAGCCACACAACAGAAAACGTCTCACCAAATGGCAAATAATAACAATAAAAGAAGGTAAAATCTTTCAATTCTATTCTAAATTTTCGCTGTCTCTCGCGTGTTTGTTTCTCCGATTCGCTTATACGCCAATCTTTTCAGTGTATGTTTTTTTCCCCTTTTACTTCTGCTCTTTTCCCGCGACAGACTATCGAATACTTTGTCGCTGTCGTGTGTTTTCCACCATACACTAACTGCGGCCCCCAGAGAATTGACTTGCGGGAAGAAAATACACAAAACCATCTCATGGAAATATTGTCACGGGGAGAGAAAAAAGAACAAGTTATGCTAATATAATTTGGACAGTACATTGATTTGTTGAATAAGGTGTATCACAGCATTTTCTTATCCATGTTTTTTCTTTATTATTCACAGCATCACATCACAATGGCAATACAATAATCCTCAATTTTCCATGCTATATATATCCGATAAAGCCATACAGATAATATTTCAGGAGAGAGAATGATCAATTCATCTCTCCATTCCCCCCAATGAAAGATTATTCCCTTGAGCACGAGCTCAAACACCGCGTTTAAACTCATTTACAAGCAATTTTGGAGATTCGGTGAATTGTCTCGTGAAATGTTTGCCATTCAATAAAGAATGGTTCTTTTTTTGGCATTATTGCTCTTGTTTTTTATCGTTTGTGCTCAATATAACATATTTCATAAATCGACAGGCTCTTTTGATAAATTCATACGGAAGTTTTTAAAAACAAATTCCTCTTTCCAAAAATATTCCCACTCTCAAGTGTGTTCTCTTGTGAAACGCAATGTGAGTTATTTGTTTTAAATTTCTGCCTCTTTAGTATTTTCTCGATCTCTCCTCTCTCTCTGACCATGTCACATTTGAAATCTTGTACAGCACATATATTTTAACATCGTTTGTCAACTCAAGAGCATGTGAGATGAGCAAAAAAATGTATATTGTTATCTTGTGGAGTTATAAAAGATGTAAAACAGAAGTTGAAACAATCATAATACGTAACAACTAAGGCCGCCTGGGAGAAAATTTCCAATGATTATTGCGGTGGAAAAACTCAGCAAAGAGAGAGCAAGTAGCAATAAGTGTTTTAATTAATATCACCACTTCTGTTGAAGTTGACGTTTTTTTCTGCTCTTGGCTTTAAAAATTCTTATATAATTCTGCACTTATGATTTCATTGTACTGGTTTAATACATATTCTTTCCATTTCAGAGCAGTTTAAGCACCATAGAGTCAATATTGTGGCCTTCTCGAGATTCTAAGGCGGTATTTTTGTCAGCCCACAAATTAAAATGTTGATTTTAACGGTATGAAAAACCGTGTTGGAAATACATTATTAATTTATACAAATTGAGAAGTTTTTGGAAGCATGTGTTCAACTCAGTATCATGGTGTTGAATTGCAAAAGAGTTGACGGAGAGAGAGATAAAAAGAAACACACCGAATCTTGTGCTGAAAAATACCCCAAAGGCTCTCACTTTTGCTTCGATAAACCACTTGAGTATATATAATACATTTCCATGAAGATTGCATCCGAAAGAGCCGAAGATTTACTCAAAACCTCGTACACAGCAAACAAGTAATAAATCACGTTGTTGTAGTTTTTAAAGTCATTCTTCATTATGTATCCTATCAAATGTTATTAATATGATGACTTTTCTTCATTTTCTCCGGTGGGCAAATAATCTCGCACATGAATAGGTGAATTGAGGAATGAAATCATGGTGTGTAAACACCCGAAGAGTCAATGTATGAGAATATATTTGCATACACACATTAATTCTTGCCGTTTTTTCCTCTCATACATCACAGAAAATCATACAGTGGGTGGCACAACTCTCAAAACCGATGGCTTTTACGATGCCATTTTCTCAGCACGTTGATTGGGATGTGGCATAAATTTCTCACAGAGAAACACGATTGAAAGCGATTTTCTATAACAATTTTCTCTATAGGAAATTTTAAAGACCATCCACATGTAAAGACCATCCAGTAAGGCTTTATCTTAGGGGCAAGTCATATTGTTTAACCTTGTCAAGTTTATTAAAGATAATAAGCTTAAAGTTTCTTCTAGAAAATCTAATGTGACTTTAGTGACTTTACTAAAAACTTTTACATAGAAAAATTTCAAAACATTTTTATCAAAATGTTTATCAAAAAAGTTTATCAAAATTTCTGATAGATACTTATTCTGAATGGAATTTCTGCTAGAAATTGATGCAGTTTCTGCTAGAAAATTTTAGACAATTTTAGTTTCACAAATTTCTGCTAGAATATGAAGAGATTTCTATTATTTTCTGCTTCAAATCAACCGAATGTCTATTGAATTGTTTTAAGTTTCAATGGAATTTTGTCTACTATAAAATTTATTCATGAAGTTTCTTCTAGAAATCTAATAGATTGCTAGAAATTTTTTAATGAATAATTACAAAAGGTTTTTACTTGAAATGTATCAATGGAATGGTGTCAAAATTTTTTGCTAGAAACTTTTGCTTCACTCAAAATTTCCGATTAGACAAATATAAGAGACTGCTAGAAATTCATGCAGTTTCTTCTAGAAATTTCGTAAAATTCTGCTAGAATTTTATAAATTTTTAATGATTTTCTGCTATTAAAAAATTGCCTAAAATTTCTCTAAACTCCAACTAAAAGTTTGTACTAATTTTCAGCTACAAACTTTTGCGGTGGAAACTTCCCATAATCCAAAAGATTTGCTATACAAATATTGCAAATTAACGACTTTTTGCACATCACTGTGTTTTACCTGTGGTATTTCCTCCATTTAAGTGTCTTGGTTAAATTTAATATAATATTTTGCTGTGTGACATGAATTTTTTCCCGCACGAGATGAGAAAAAAGAGACTACATATCCAAGAGTGAGAGAGAGAGAAAAAACTCAATTCACCATAACTCTTATAGTAAACTTGTAGGTGGCTATTTTAATGGGTTTTGCTGTCTTTATGAATGGGTGTCGTTCTTCTCATCAATAAACCACCAGAGAGCGAGATAGAAGAAAAAACTTATGTGAGTAATAAGAGTAAATTACCATTTCGGTCGAATGGAATAATTTGGCAGTGACTATCTGAGGCGAGATCACATTTGTAGACGGCTCCACCTTTGAGGACTTCAGGCTGAATAGCGGAAGTGTCCGCTTGAGGTGCTCCCACAATTATCCTGCAAAGACCAAAAAAAATTGTGAAAAATATCAAAAATAGCAAATGTTATCATTTGAAGGGCGCTCTATTGAATGAAGAGGGAATAAATCCTAGATTGGCATTCCTTCCTGTTGGAATCTGTGATTTCTTTAGCAAATGGTACAATATTTTCGTCATAATTCTTCCATATGTCCATCGATTGCCGTGCCAAGCGAGAGAGACACATGTGATTTTTTAAAGGCCACTCTCATGTAAATTTTCATCTGTTTTACATTATATACTTATGGTTAAAGCAATGCGCTCGGCCACAAAACACTCCCGTCCACCTCCTCAATGCCCGCGATTCGCGGCTGTGATTCAAGCCAAAAATTGAAATGGACAAAAATTGTATTGAAGATCTTTTTTGTTGTTCCTCTCTTCTCTCCTCTTCATGGTGATCTTGACGGATATGTGTGCACAATCATTTACAAGATATTTTCCCCACTTTTTCTCCCGCTCACACAATATTTCCATCAGAAAAGTATATAATCCATTGGAAAGATCTCTCTCTCTCGCTGACTCTCTCAAGTTCTCTCTTAAGCCTTCACAATACAGTCTTATTCGATCATATTGTAAGAATTATATTAGACATCCATTGGTGGTGTTTTTCTCAGATTCTTACAACGATCTCCACTGCTTCTGTTGCCTTTTCCATGCAATACATATCATTGCTGGCTACGGCCTACGTAGAAAATTGTTGAGGGGTTTGTCACCATGACAAACATGGTACATTTGTTAGAATAATATTTGAATCACTGAACCACTCTTCAGACATCTCCAATTACACATTTGGCTGTCTTGGACAAGACATATGTCTCTTGGTAGAGATTCCCTTCGCAGTTTGAGGGAGTCCAATAAGATAAATTTAAGGTTGATTAAAACAAGTTGGGAAGCAAAGATGGAGAAACTATAAAAAACGATCATCTGACCACTTTAATTATTATTCAAATTGATACTTCTTTATAAGACTTTGTGCATACACATAAATTTCTTTGATTGTTCATAATTTCTCCTTCTGAAACCTCGCTCTGTAACCTTAAAGACAAACACTGACTTTTTAAATGCCCCATATTACCCCGTGAAAAAAAACCTGCTCAAGAAGTAAAGGTTGCAGAAATCGGAAGTAATTACAGTTATTTACATTTTAAGTACAGGGTTTGAACCCTTCTTATGAACATCTCTCTCTTCTCAAGCACTTCATTGACTCCACATTTTCAGAAACGCATGAGTAATTGAATAATTCAGACACAACCTGCAATCAATCTCTGCCATCCGCCCTAAATAAAATTTCAATTGATAATTCGATCCATTCCGATCTCCTTCAGTGGCACAAATTTTTATAATCTCTAAAAATATTGACGCAGTTGTGTTTTGTAACCATTTGACTAATTTTCATGGTAATTTAAAGCCCCAATAAACTGATCTCACCATGAAACACGATCATCTCCTATTACATAATTTTAATAAAAAATGTGTACAGCTCGTTCCTTGATGCATCACCCTTGGCAAAGTGAATTCTTCTTTTACTATAGTTATAGAAATAAAAGAGGAGAACTCATCTCTGTCACACATTATTCTCCCACACTGCAAGCGATCCATGATCAAGTGTGAGATCAAATGCGATCGTCAAATATCTTAGTGTTCAAATATCATTAGTATCTTATTTAAGCCCCATTTACTATTGTATTTGTTATTCTCCTTAGAGGCATCTTCAACTGTGTTGTCTCCTTCTCCGCCACACGATCGCACGAGCACGGCATGGACAATTTATTATTACACAAGCCTCTTGAGAGCGCGCTCACTGTGTAGATATTGAAACCAGAGTGAGAATTGATGGGGATCGCTCCGAAGATCGCCTTTCCAGTCAAATCCAGAGGCACATTGCGCGGAGACATCGTTCAGTAGTAAAGTGCACGGCAATAGTATTTCTCACTCCTATCTGAATGCGTTTCCCGCTGTTGAAGCGCAAGATACGAAAGATGTGAAGAGAACTAATGTCAAAGGAGAAGAGCTAAACGGTCTGCTTGAACTCTCGATAAAAAGCGTCAAATAAAAATGAAATTCATTGAGAATTCCTTAGAACGAATGAAATGTGATTCATTTGATTTGAATTTTATTATATTTAAACACGTACGAATTTCAGGGAATAATTTATGAATTTTGGATTTTAGAAAAAAGGAAATAATCCTTTTTGAAAAATGATTTTCACCACTCTTTGTGAAACAGTTATAGAAAATTTTGAAAACATGTAAATTGAGTCAAATATTCTGCTAAAAAATATTGAAAATTTCCTTAGAACTATGATATTTTAATGGAAAAAATACAATAATTATTTTTAAGTATAATTTTTAAGTGAAAAAAATCTTCCTCAGTCGGGAATCGAACCCGAGTCCTTGAAAATTGAGTTCAATTCTCGAATAACGAGTTTTATTTTACGCTCATTTGCTGTTAATCACTCTAATCTCACTTTTAAAGCAAGAATTACAGAACATATACATATGTTTATTTTCGTATTCAGGAAAGCTCGAAGATTCCCGGAAGAATAAGTAAAAATTTTCATATTTATAAATATCGTTTTTTATCACTTTTTTGTCATTCTTTACAAAAACAATTCATAATTTAAACTCAAATCCTTGTCAAAAGTAAAAAAGTCCATATTTTCCAAACATGCAAAAGTTTTGAAGGAAAACTAGAGAAAACTAGTAAGAAATGCTTTGCAAATTTTTTTAGACAGATTGATCACATTATTGCTCCACCAACAGCCACTCATGGCGAGTTAAGCGCGATAAAAAAGACCCAACCAACTGGTTCATCATTTTCGATTAGCGCGCGTCACAAATATAATCAATGGAATCGCGCATCGGACAATTGGGATGAATTGAATTATATGTCCGCAGAGAGAAAAGAGATCGCACATTTAGAAAATATGTAATATCAGCGAACGGAAAGAAGATACCCCGAAGGAGAATTACAAATCACTTTATATCAATTTGTACGATTAACAGCGAAGCATTTTGCCCAGTCGATGGGGCAATGCGATAAATTGCAACTCTCCCTTTCTTCGAGTGCGTAGGCATCCACGGTGTTGAGACTCCTCGGATCTTATGGAGCTGCTTGAATTTTGAGCAACACAACTGTTTCATCAGGCATTTTGCCAAGTTAAATTAACAATCTAAAATTAACTTATTGTGAATCAGATCAAGATGCTTGTGCGCCTGCTCAAGTTACTCAGATGACTTGTCACTCGTGCGATATTCTGGAGAAGTTGCTCCTTCTCTTGATGGATTTTTCTTCCACCTCACTTGATTAAATTGATGAGGAAGAGACAATGATGATTGTGCAATGGGGAGACACACAGAACGAGAAATTCCACAACGAGATTGCTACAAATTGCCCATCTATTTGTGTCTTTTGGCCTCCTCTCTTCCGTGGAAATCGCTCCCCCTCCCCCTTGAATCTTTCTCTTTTTAGTATATTTTTGTATTTAGAAGATTGCACTTAATCTGGAGTTGTGTTAAAAAATAAACCTTTCTTCCCTTCTTCTCTCGTTTTTTTCCTTTTCCGCGCTCTCTTGTCTTTTCAACATCAGAGATTTCTTCCACGATTTCCAACGTGTTGTGTGTTATTCTCTCATCCCAAGAGTTATATTCTAAATATTAGTTCCCCACCATCTATTTTTGGAGCATCCGCAACTAAATAAATACCTTATTTACTCATCCATACATCACCACATTTATGTACGTGAGCATAAAATTCACAGAAATTGAAGAAAAAGACATCTTTTACGCACATATGTGCACCACATTGCACATTTTACCCATCCTCAGAGTGTCCCTTGGAGAAAGGACTCACTTAACGCCGGGAGGGAAAAAGGAAAGCAATGTGTTTTGCCATATTCTTTTTTTTTGAATTTAGGAAAATTTACCATTTCCGCTGAGACTCCTGATGCAGAGCAACACTGAATCCGAACATGGCATCATGATGCCCTTCGTACTTGACATAATTCACTGTATCCACATTGAAGGCTCTGACTGTGTCCAGGAGCGTAATTTGGAGAATGAGGTAGGCGCCACACCATGTCAGGAGATTCACGGATCTCCACCACAGTCTCGTCATCTTTCAACGTGATGTAATGCCCACAAATTTGCACAACTTCTCTTTTTTTTTCCTCTCTAAGCTCCACACACTCTCTGATCCCAAATCTCACACCGCACGTCCTCAACCCAGGCCCACTCTTCAATAGGCCATCTCCCCCTTTAGTCACAGGACTTTAAGGCACAAAACACAATGACCGTTTCTGCGGGGGAAGTGTGTCTTTGAAATATCTCCCTGGGGCTCTTCTCCCACACACAATCTCTCTTTAGCGCGGATGAGCGTCTTCACACGGCCGAGTCATGAGCACAACTGAGCTTTCCTGCCCAGCACACAATCGCTTGCCACTCTCGCGCGCCGTGTCTGTGTGTCTTATTGGAAGTGGCCAGAGAGCGCCAAATAGCAAGATTCCGGACAAGGCGCAACGTGACGAAATGGCAACCCAGTGGGGACACCCTGTGCCGGCACGCGTGGAACTAGAGCACAAATCTCTCTCGAGCGTCTTTTGCTCTTTTGAGCTGAGAGAGGAGCCTCTCTCTCTCTCTTGATTAAATTATTAGAGAGTTTTATTCCCGCTTTTTCAATCTTCCCAAATTGATTCTCTTTAGAATTCGTGAATGGGTTCTTTTTTCTTGAAATGGCTTAATTTTAACGGAATTTTCTCAAATCCTAAACATATTTCTTTTCTCCACATCCAGTAGAACCTAGAAAGATAGCGGATTGGTTTGTGAAGTGGATTGGATTGATAGGTCAGTTAGATCAAGTTGGTTGAATGAAGTGTCGGGGCACTCCGCCAAGTTTAAGCTTTTCTTTTTTATAAAAGCTCCTTTGCTTGGGAGCTTTCCATAGTCAAATTCCCACATTTTCCTTAAGCAGAAAAGCATTTTATAGGGAAGTTGTTCCCTTTCCCTTTTATATCTCTTGAGAAATTGACAGAGATCACTGATGATGGAAATTTAAATTGAAAAGTGAACATCCAATTAAATTTTACACTTCATCTTATTCAATTCTCAATTCGCTCATCCATTTTTCTCCACGCTCACGGATCTGTTCTAAATAATCTGTCAATGGGGTGTAAAGAAAAAAATCATCATTTGCCCTCCTTCAATGGGGGCGGTTGTTGGAAGTGAGAGCTTTTTCATTATGTGGGTGAGTCGATGTGAATTGAAATTGGGGTGAAATGGGAGTGAGACAAGAGAATTTTATTTTGTGGCATCCCCATCTTGAGCCATAGTTGAAGATCACTGAATTGGTAACATTGGTGTTTCCGTATTTTCCATGGTTCGTCTTTTCCATCCACCTCACTCTCTTCCGCCTCTTTCCGGATGGCTTGTGAGCTTTTTTTCTCTTAGAGTCCCCGCATAGCATTTCTTCGCTGGATAAACAGAGAGACAAACATCAGGTTTTTCAGGAGACCGAGCAGTCGAACGGAAGATGAGGAGGAAATAGAAAAATGTTCAAGAATGGGAATATATAGAGTGCATGAATTGCTGCACAGGGAATGAGTTCCTCTCCGCGAAGATGAAAATACATCTGAATGGGGTTAAATTCTCCTTGTCTCCAATTTTCCCGCCATTTTTTCCCTCCCATTCAATCCAATGTGGGTTGCCATCCAAGTGGCGGAAAATCACTTCCACTCATGTATTGTGTTGCGTTTATGCAGAGAAATTGTACGTTATTATTTCACTTGAGTGACGAGAGCTGGTGGAATTTCTCCAAGATGATCATCATTTGGAGAGGAAATCGATTGCCCTCAGGTAAGATTCTATTCACTCCGTCCCGTGTCACTTATTTTGCTTCCGTGCCTCTCCCCTTTCCGCACACTGACGAATCATCAATATTATAACAAGGGGCGCAGGAAATTATTGATGAGATAAAATCTTTCATGTAGAAGCTACCTGTCGCTAGAGGGGGTTGTACATAAGGTGAGCAAGTGAATGGTTAGGTTCTGTTTAATTTATGAACTTAGAAGCATCTAGAGGTCCGCCAGAAGTCCTTTAATTAATATCAGAAATGTTTAATTATTAAACAATAGCCCACACGCAGCTGAAATACTCAACGAAGGTTAATAAATTGAATATTTGCGTTGCTGTTTGGGAAGAATACCAAACAGTCAGTCCCACAGAGTTGACACTCATTAGCTCAATTAAAATTTTCGGTCATTCATCACCCACGCTAAAAATGAAAATTGCTGTTAAGAAACCGAAAAGAATGGACATTTATTACCATTATAAAGATATTATTTCAAAATGAATCTCTCTGCGATGACAAAAGGTAGATTAATAGTGTTTCAACTATGTTGAGGAAGGACTTTTTTCTGACCTTTGATTTATCATTCATCCCAGAGTATTAATAACAATTACAGTCAATTGTATTTGTAACCACAAATAACACGACAAATACACCGAAAGTGAAGTTGAAAATCATCCCTCTTCAGCTTATAGTGGCCAATTGAAATGCTCTTATCCCTAAACCAATGACCATAAATTATATATAACAGTTTAATTGAATTCCGCTTCAACATTCGGCGGGGATGGTTGCACTTGACAAGTAAGTGAAAAGCAAATAATACTCAAATTACATGACCATTTAAAATTTTATCTCGGTGGAGTTGCATTTTCGATTAATTTACATATCTGTGTGTGGATCATGAATGCGAAATGTGGGATGAATTGTCATTCACTTTGATGATGGAATATTTGCAGAGGAGGAAAATAAGGGAACACCAGTAAAATATCATACAACTTTTATTGTTAAATATGAGTAAAGTTTTCTTAAAGTTTATTTATTGAGCTACTTATCTTTCGCAATTGGAATAAGTTCAAATTTAAAAAAAAATATTCATAAAGCTTTAGGAGAAGTTATACAGAATTTTGAAAAAAAAAGTATTAGAACTTTTAGTTATTCTTAGTTTAAGAGCTTTAATAACAATTTGGCAAAAACAATCTGTAATCTTGAAGCTTTAACATAACTTTAGCAAAATTATAAAAGCTCTCAACTAAGGAGCTTCTTTCATTTTGAAGTTTGAGGATACATTTTTAGAGCTTTTCTTTATATGTATATAATAAGAAATAAAATAATACATTAGAGTTCTTGAACACAAACTTCATATATAAATTCAAGTTCAAAAGAGACATCAACGCTTTATTGTGGTCTGTTTAGAATTTAAAAATTCCATTTAAATACTCTGAATACATTTTTTCGGCCACCCACATAAAATATCAACACTTTCTTGTGCGTTTTCGCCACCATAAATAATGTTGTTTATATTGTGGAGTGCAAGGGGTTGAAATGACTATTATTCCCTTGATAATTTACCATCATAAATAGTACAACAAGTTGGTATTATGGGGTGCTGAAGAAAAATTACGTGTAATTTTTGCAGAGGAAATTGCTTAACACATTTTAGTGTTGCAATTAAAATACAAAGAACCATAATTTCCTACTATTATTTTCCCACCAAGAACAAAGAAAAAATTATTCAGGGTTTCTTTTTTAAGAGGAAATTCATACTTGTGGTCTTTGTTCAACCCAGCGCTTCTTTCTCAAGCGCTCATATAATCTTATAGTGACAAAAGTATAATAATTTAATAATTAATTCACTGACAGTTTGTCAGCAACGACTTGACTTTGCAATTTCATCTGAAACAACCTTTAAAGTTGAGATTAATCGCGAAAGAGTTATGACAAATTTGGCCTGCGATGCGGAGCAATTTTCACGCTGAATTTGTAAGAAAGTGAATAAAATTTGACATTCATGGCATTTTAGCGAATAATGGTGTGCAAAATTTCTTGTTCTCAAGTGTAATTTAAGCCGAGATTTTACTACTGTACTAAAATACTTGCCATCCATAAAATGTGTCCCGGTGTGAATGGGTGAAAAAGAGCTTTTTGGCACAAGTTTGACGACCTACAATGGGGGGAGGGAGAAGGATTTCCACGTGTTTCAAATACAACACACTATGACATATGACCGGACATTAGACGACTAATTCTATCTCTGGGAAATAAATTAATTTTACACAAGATAAGGGCATCCCCCCAGAGACCCCGAAGAGATCTTATAAGCATAGCGGCTGGGGTATATTTCTGCCATAATCAAGCCCATTGAGGTGCTTTTCAACCCTCCCATCCAAATCCCTCTTCCCCCCCGCCATGGATCCTACATGTTTAATGATAACAAACACCCACCTCATTGCACGGCACAATCTCCCAGCCAAAATGAACTCAAATCTCTCTCCCATCCTGGCCCCAAAAATTCCCAAGTAAACCCACCCTGTGAATGAAATCATTTATCATCTGGTGAAATATTTTATGTGATATGCCGGGTACAGCATGATCTTGAGGAATATATAGATGCTGGGAGAAGAATTTACTAATTCATCCCAAGAATCGTCTCTATCTGATGTCTCTCTGAACTTGTTGGTGCTCCATTTGTGCTTATCGGGGAAAGATAATAGGCTCTTGATCCAGTGATGTCCAGTGGGGCCAATTTTGAATTTCTTCATTCAATTTCATTCCAGGACTCTCAGTTCTTGACACATCTCGAGCTCCATAGAGGTTGTAATTCTCATCCAAGTATCCCTCACTACGACCGCAAAATAAGAGATTTTTTGCAGCATCGAGAGCTTTTTTGGGTGGGAGTTTGGCTAAGGGAATAAAAAAAATAGATACAGAGGTCCATAAAGTATGCGAGAGTCTTTGGAAGTAGGAGTGCTAATACAAATGTATTTTAAGCATAAAAGAAACATTTATAATAGAATATTTCACGAGCTTTTATGAAATTTTTTTAATTTCTTTTTTTTTTTAATTTCGGAACTTTTGAGGGGTAGATATTATGGTCAGAAGTGGTGTACATTTGAATTGAAGTGTGTGTGAGACCTTTGAGAAGTTTTGAAAGCTTCCAAGAAGAGCAGGAGCTTTGGGAAGTTCTTAAGCAGCGTAGAAGTTTTTTAGGAGCTTTTGAAAACGTTCAGGAGCTTTTATAGTATAATTCATAAACTTTGAAATATATAAACTAGATTAGCTAAAAACTTTCTAAAATTGATGTAAAGCTTTACAGAAATTTAACAGCATTTAAAATATCAGGAACATTGGCAAAGCTCTCGGATAAACCTTTTGAAGTTCTAACTAAGCTTTTGAAAGCTTTGAAATCTTTTTCTTAAAAAGTTTCAGAAACCTTTCTTAGAAAGCTTTAGAAACCCTTCTTAGAAAGCTTTTTAATGTAAGACGGACTCTGCAGAATCACGGATATGCGTGCTGAGTTGGCATACCCGCCCTGGTGTTTTTAAAAAAATGCGGCCGCTGGCGGGAAGGATTCGATCATCGAATATCTAATCGATGTGTCGATGTTCGATGATCGATTTCGAGCTGTCAGTCGGGTTTGGCAAGATGGCGACGCCGGGCGGGTGGAAGGTTGCCACTCAGCTCGGCAAGTGGGGCTCTTGTCTATGGAGCCCCACATTAAGAAAATTTCTTCAGAAAGTTTCAGAAACTTTTCTTCGAAAGTTCTCTGAAAAAGCGTTCCAAATAAAGCTTTATCAAGCTTTATTGGAAATTTTCTAAGAAAGCTCTAGAATCTAGATTCTAGACATCATTCTTATACAAAGGTTTCTTTAAAAGCTTTAGAAAGCTTTTTATTTAAAATAAAATTGATAGGATGAAAGCTCTTCAAACCTTTAGAATTGAAGCTTTGGGGATCTTTTCAATAAAATGTGGAAGTGTTAGAAGTGGTGTACGTTTTTCTGGCCATAATATCTCCCCCTTGGGAACTTTCTTAAATTACAAAAGGTATTAGAGCTTTTAGCAATTCGTTTAGAGCTTTTTTAACAATAATATTTGCCAGTTATTTCTTTGGTTGTGAAATTTTTGAGAGCTTTTGCAAAATGCTTTCTTCGAAGAGAATATTATGATTACCTGTAAAGTTTCCAATGAAAGCTATGCCAACGGATATCTCATTGAATTTCTTAGTATGACGTCCTGATTGATTCCATCCGATACCTTCATAGACATTACCATCACTACCAATGAGGAAACTATGTATAGAGAAAAGACTTTGAATAACATCTTAGAAGATTATTTGCAAATGCAAAATTCTCCCTACTTGTACGCAATATCTCCCCAGAACTTCTCTCGCTGATGATAACGTTGGATACTCTTCACGCGACGCTTGCAGGTGTCCAGAGAAGAGCACTCAGGTGTAGCTGTGTGACAGATGATGGCTATTTTCAC
>CAKKOB020000965.1:2857-30832 GCA_918844115.2 Phlebotomus perniciosus | reverse complement strand
ACAGTCACCGGCCATTTGAGAACAGAGGGGAAAGTCGGACTCAGATAGTCCAATACTAATCGTGAAAGCGGGTTGGACTATCTGAGTTTGATCCATTTTTCGAAGAAAATCCGGATTATCTGTAGCGTATAAACGTGGTAAGAAATATTTAAGAAATTGTGAGACAAAGAAACTCGTTTTGATAACTTAACACTTAAATGAATACATGAATACACGACGATTTTGGATTTGGACCGTCAAATTCGATGACTTTCAGTTACGTTCTTATTTGACAGCAACTAACAATTTGTCAAAATATCTCACTTTCTCAATATTTTTGGTTCCAAATCTTTGGAAAGTTCCCAGAAAACATTTAACTCTTAAACTCTCCCACGGCGATTTTGGACTGTCAAACTATCGGATCTCTCTCACTCGGATTGCTGTCAATATCTTCTTTCACGATCTTTTTGACAGGAATTTGACATGTGAGAGTCCAAGTGTTAATGGCTTTTAATATTGGAAACGGAAACATCATTCTGAATGTTCTGAATTCTAAAATAATCTGATCGATGGCGGCGCCACTATCGAATTTAATCGAAAACTCATCGAAGGTTTAGCAAAATTCGCAAAATTAAAATGTATGGTTTTTAAGGTTTTTAAAATATTCGAAACCGCGATCGCTTGAAGTGTTAAACAAAAATTAAGTCAAATTAAAATCAAGTTAAAATGGATAGACATCACAAATGAGCTCTCCAGGCTTAACTTTTGGCAAATATTTGAGTCAAATGTTTCCCTCGAATTTCCATTTTTTTTATTAGAATAAAATTCAGAAATTTCATTAACAAAGATAAAAGAAATTCCTCTTTCCTACTAGATAATTGAATAAGACGAATAAGACCAATGAATGATAAAAATTCATAGAAACCCTTCTAATTTACTGAATTTCCTGTTCTTGTTACAACTCTTTAATTTTAAATAATAAAATTGTCTTGAGACATTGTAAGCACCTAAAGTTTAGAATACATCCCTGATATTGATATCGTGAGTCAGGAAGGGGCCAAGGAAGCAAAGAACCGCCAATCCTATGATGTAGAAATCTTCACTGGGCAGAGGAATTCTCTGGCAAAGGTTCGTGAGGAAGAATCGATTGACGAAGTCTCCCTCAACCAGCAAAGCCCAATTGATTTTATCATTAACCGTCGCCATGCAGCTCAGATAAACCTCCCCGGTGAGAGCCACGAGATCACAGATGTGATCAGAAAAGTCTGGAGTCTTCAGTATGGGGAGAGATACTAGTGACATGAGGAAGAGGCAGGAATGAAGAAATGCCACATGAGGATCATCCATATCTTCAGCGGCAACTCCTGCACTGATCAGAGGAAGTAGCCCGATTCTGGCCATTTTGCTGGACACCTCGTGGATGCAGTTCATCACGGAGTTATCGAAGACACTATGACTGTGTCTGAGACTCCCGATCACCCCATGACTGAGCATCGCCCAGTAGGGACACCGGGAGAGGAAGCTCTCCCGACGCAGGGCGTACAGAGCGAACGAGCAAGAGCCACAGAGTAGCAAGTTGCTCACGCTCTTCATGTATTTCCAATTGAAGAGATCTCCAAACGGAGATCGGGGTCTGGGACTCAGATCTGAAAGACACCGGAAAGACTCGTTTTTTTTCCCATCCGGAGGATAAATTATAGGTTATGTTTACCATTATAAAAATCTTCTTGCCAATCACCCATTACACTGATGATAGCACCGGAAGTTATCGGAAAAGGATTCTAAAGAGATTTCCTAGCAATTTCACTGAGATTTTCCCGTGGAGAGTGCGAAAAAAGCGATTTTTGTTACTGTTCTAAGGAGACTACGATTGAGTGAAAAATCTAGTGCCACGCCACAAACAACATGCAGAAACAACAAGGATAGCTTCCTGGGACTCACCTGAACATTATTGCAGTGATTTTTCCTATCTAAGAGGTGTTTTTCCTAATATTTTGTGCGTTTTAGTTAGACTTCTTTTTCGTTATTTTTGACACTTGCTGCTTTATGGTAGGCTGCGGTAACTTTTGTCCGGTGTTTTAGGTTGCATATATATCGATGTAAACAAAAGATGATTTTCACGCTTTTCTTCTGTTTTCTGAGGAAATTCGATTGCTTTGCTTTAAATTGAAATTCTCTTGAAAGATTTTATTTGGCGGAAAAGAGACTTTTCACAGAAAACAAGTTAATTTCACAAAAGATTTCACTAGAGGTGAATAACCTCACTTTGCTGCATCATCATTTCTTGCATTTCTATTCATTTTCCAAGCAAAAAACCTCAATATACCTTTATTTTTCTGCTTTTCTTGCATAAAAACATTACTTATACGTGGAATAAGTGCTTTTAACCAAAAAATACAAAATTGTGAATTCGTTACAGTTAAATTTTGAATTGAATCGCTCGACGCAGCCTTGACGCCGTCAAATGCATTTGGCGATTAGACGGCCGCATTCACCAACGACGATTGTTGAGCGGCTTGCATTGCTGAAAATTCTTCTCTCATTTTCGTGCAACAGCCATCCTGTGGGGCTCAAGAGCTTCGACAGACAGTGCTAGTGTGTTGCTGAGTGGAAAGTTGTTGGGAAACGTGGAAAATAAGTGAGTATTTAGGGGGAAAAGTGAACAAGACTCGGGCGGGTTGTCAAAGGAAAGATGCCAAGGACATTTGGCGGCCTTTGCGGTGGATAAAAGGGATCATTTATAGCTTGATTTTCCGGATTTTTAAGGGTTTTCTTTGTCAAATTAGGTTTGTGGGCTGCTTGGGGTGGTTTTTGGGGGATGTCCGGGTGGGAAGTCCCCCTCACTGACGCTCCCGGAAGGAAGGAAGAACAAGTGTTTGATGGGCAGATTATCCAATTTTTTGGGGCTTTTCCAACGGCGTTTCGTGTGTTTTTTTCTCTCCCGGAAAGGTTCTCAGAGCCTCCTTAGTTTTTCCGGGTGTTTTTTTTTACTCTCTCGCAAAAGTCCCAAAATGCGGCGGTTGAAAAAGAGACAAACAGCTGCTTCTTCTTCCTTGTCTTTCGTATACTGAAAACTTTTCACCTTACCGTTTCCCATCCCCTTTTCAATTGCCTCATCTTTTGTTGTCTTGATCTTCCCCCTTTTCTTGTCTCTCACCACCGCTCAAAACTGCATTTCCTCGTGGTCCTCAGCATCTCTTCCTTTTTTGCGGTAACAGATTCGGCGAAACCGGACAAAGTTGCAGCAATCGTGCGAAAATTCAGCGAATAATCGCGGGAGAACAAAAATGGCATCGAAGCAGGGAAAGTATGGGACTCTGCAGCCACTGGAGGCCACTAAGAATATGAGAGTCACCACGAGATCCAAGGCGACCAACAATCCGGTGGATCAGAACATCATAACGACGCGCAACAAGAGGAAAGCTGATCCCAGTCCGCTGAAAAATGACAAAGTCAAGAGATCGGCTCTGGGGAATCTCACCAATGCCGCTGTGGAGGTGACTGAGAATATGCTGGGCGCCAAGGCGGCGTCTATGATCTTGCCTGTGAAGAAGGCCATCAAGTACGCGGTGAACAACAAGAAGAAGACTACCACCGTCACGAAGGCGGCCAAAGAATCCGCCGCGGCGGCCAAGAAGAAGGTGAGTTTGCGGGAAATCCTGTTGATCTGTAATGAGATTCTCGTTTTTTTTGTCCTTCCAGACTGAAGTGCCAGAATTCGTGCCACCACTGACTGAGAATGCGACCATTCTGGAGGAGTTGCCATCGCTGAAGCGTCCCATGACGCGCGCCGCGGCGCGTAATGCTCTCGAGACGACAGTCGTGAAGCCAAAGGATCCATTCGAGAAGGCGGCGGCGCCCATCAGACGGATCTCCAATGAGTTCGAGAAGACTGGCGAGAGTGTTTACATGTCGGCACTGGATGAGACGCCCAGTTCGAGGTGGTCGGACACAACGAATGAGAGCGGCCGGAAGAGTCGATCGAGTGTATCGAGTTGTGAGGAGGACAAGGCCGTGGCGCCGTCACCGTCCAAAATTGAGCGAGATCCAGTGCCTGAGGGAGTGGATGACTTTGACAAGGAGAACTTGTTGGATCCTTTTCAAGTGTCTGAATACGCACCGGATATCTTTGACTACCTCAAGGACAGGGAGAAGCTCTTCCCGGTGGAGCCCTATATTGAGCGACAGCCGTCGCTGTCGATATGGATGAGGGCGCTCCTTGTGGACTGGATGGTGGAGGTGCAGGAGTCGTTTGAACTCAATCACGAAACGCTCTATTTGGCGGTGAAACTCGTGGATATGTACTTGGCCAAGGAAGTGGTGGCTAAGGATAAGCTTCAGCTCCTGGGAGCCACTTCAATGTTGATCTCATGCAAGTTTGATGAGCGCATTCCGCCCCTCATCGATGACTTCCTGTATGTTTGCGATGGGGCGTACAGCAGCAGAGAATTGATTGCCATTGAGAGGAAGATCTTCAAGACGATAGGCTTTGATCTTGGGATTCCGCTGTCCTACAGATTTCTCAGAAGATACGCCAGGGTGAGGAATTTTTTGCTTGGAGGGAGGGAATTTGATTTTGAACTGACTTGTTTTTGGTTTGCAGTGTGGAAAAATTGATATGTCCGTCTTGACGCTGGCACGCTACATCCTG
This sequence comes from Phlebotomus perniciosus, assembly GCA_918844115.2. Taxonomy (NCBI): domain Eukaryota; kingdom Metazoa; phylum Arthropoda; class Insecta; order Diptera; family Psychodidae; genus Phlebotomus; species Phlebotomus perniciosus. The sequence goes on along the minus strand of CAKKOB020000965.1, from coordinate 26,202 downwards.
GAATTCTCTCTTATGGATTATGATACAATTACTTTGAGTGATTCGAAGATGGCAGCAGCTGCTCTCTATATTGCTCTCAAAATGACTAAAACAAGAGACTGGGATAATACTCTTGAATACTACTCAGGTGAGTTATCTTATAAGTTTCAGTTGAAGTGATACAATTTTCACTAAATAACTGGCTCTTCTACAATTCTGAGGAATAATTCAAAAAGAATTTTCCTGTAAAAGTCAATAGAAGAGCAGAAAAATGCCGTAGAGGCCATAGAGAGATATTTATTTAACACTTCCTTGATTAGACGAAACCCAAATCGCGGTTTCTGATGTTTGGAATTCTAATTTTGATAAACTTTCGATGAGTCGGTGAATATTGACTACAATTTGGACTAGCTAGTCAGTATTATTTGTACTTCACAGAAATTTAGTAATTTCCAAAATGAACGTTTTTTTTACGAATGTTTGAGCTCTTAACACTTCATTACAAACATTGCAATTTTTACATGTCAAAAACGATAAGTTTCAGTTGCGTTTTTACATCGACTGTCAATCCGTCGATCGATGAAGGAACAATTTTTGTTGGACATGTTAGCTTGCATGTTAGTTTTTTCAGCTCCTTTAGCGGATTTTTAGAGAGAGCCCCTTCAAAGAGCCCCTTCAAAATTGGAATAATTCTCCAATTTTAGAACAGGGATGAGCAGAAGTCGATTGATCTCATCAAAAATTTATATTTGACGCCATTCCAGTTGCTGGCTGGCTTGCCAGTGGATTTCCGCCATTTTGGCAAGCCTAAAATAACCTCTATCGTATTTAGGGCGAATTTTCCTTCATTTTCACATAAAACCTAACGGAAATCTATTCTAACGATGAATGGCGGCCCCAAAATGCTCTAATAAACTGTTTCAGGGCGCTTAAGTAAGGAGAATGTCACTATTTTGCACAAAAATTGCGCCACCGTAAAGACGCCTTCAAGTGGATGAAAATCTTACGGCTTTTTGACGAAAATCACTTCATTAGACACAACATTTCGTTTTCCCGCCTTCTAAATGCTTGAGAAAATGAAGTTCCCACGGGAAAATTGGTAAAAACTGTTTTCCGCGCGTTGTTGACAAGTGTCAAAAAGTATTGTGAGCCGAATTGACATTTGACGGCGCATTTTCTCTTGTAAAATTGTGAAAAATACGTATAAATATCGGGAAAATGGCGATTTCAGGGTCCCCATTCCACGTTAGAGTGAATTTCTGTGGGATTTTAAGTGAAAATTTGCCCCAAATTTGATTGAGATTGTTTGAAAAGCAATATGGCGAAAAAATGGCGTTGCCAAGCGAACTGCCAGTTGTCTTGCCATTTTCCAGGTAATTCACGATTTCTTTATTTGGCTTGTGAGAAATTTTCTTTTTGGCTTTCTTTTTTAAAGCTTCTATAAACACGGTTTTGAATTGCAATGCAAGGTCATGTCATAAACTTTGAGGTTATGTCAGGGAATGTTTACAATCGAATGCGGAGCTCCTTAAATGGTTGAGTTTCTAAGGTTTCTGATTGATTTTTGAGTCAAAATTTCTTTATTTTATCAACTTTTTCCTGCCTGACGGTCAATGATAGAACGCAACCAAAACTCATCGTATTTGAGCGTCTAAAAATCGTCGTGTGATCATTGAAGTGTTAAAGTTTATAGAAAAAAAGATGCGACAAAAGCGTCATTTACTGCAATCTAATATGCTGTCTTCGAATGATTTTATGATTTCAAAATTAAAAATTCCTTTGCAGGCTACAAAGTGAGGGATTTCTTTCACGTGGCGGTTCTCCTCAACAATGGTCTTCACAAGAAGTTCAAGGATCCCCCATTGAATACAATTAAGAAGAAGTACTCCCACAAAATCTTCCATGAAGTGTCCAAGAAGCCTCTGATAAAGAGCGTGGAACTCATCGGACATCATGTGAGCCTTAAGGAGTTCACTGATTGCGTATGAAGAAAAAGCACTGAAATTGTTTTCTAGCGACCCCGGGCGCGCACTGTTTAGCGGAGACTCCCACCTTTACCATCGTAAATTGATTTTGATTAAATGAAAAAAAAATTAGGTACACGTTAGAGACTGTGGGTAATAATTCTTTATTTGTCTTTTGTATAAGTGTTTTATATCTGATTTTTTTTGTACTAAATAAATTATGCCAAGTGGATCGCTTGCATTGATAAAAGGAGATCTTTTAAGAGGAGTAAATAAATTTAATTCGCGATTTTTAAATAAATTGACATCACAGATCTTTTTTTTAAGAATTTAAAGGCTTTTTAAGAGATCACAGGGCGAGAGTTGATTCTCTCCCTCGGCGAGGAAAACTTGGAGGGCTTTGAAGAGGATTCCGACTCCCATTTGTTTCTTTTGGCGCATTGTCCAGACAGCTGGTGCTCCGTAGTAGTCGCCTCTCTTTTGGTTTGTGAGATGTTGTAATCCCAAGCAATCGATGAGGGATGCTTCGCGTGTGAATGCCTCAACGGGCAGGATGTTGTGGAAGACATGCAAGCAAACCACTCCGTTTTCACTATCCCAGATCTCCATGATTCGTGTGAGTTTTTTGTTCTTCTCGGCTTCTCTCCTGCCACCCAAGTAAAAATCTTCAAAGTGCCGGATCGCTTCGTAGAGATGAGAGTAAGGACGACTGCTCTTCCCCTTCCCGACATAGAAGATGGAACTCAAGAAGATCCGCCAGGCTTGCTCCTTGGACAATGTTGATGCGAAGGACGGGAGGTTTTTGGACACGCGCGGATCGATCAGGAGGTAAATGAAGGAAGTCTTGAGATTTCCTTCTCGCCATTTCTTTTGGGGCTTCTTGAAGGACTCCACCATGTCCTGTTCCATCTTCAAGTACTCAGAGAGATGAGCTTCGAGGAAGCTCACCTTGAGGGTATTCCTCAGCTCAACTGAAAAATCTGAAAGTGAAAATTATAGATTAGTTAGAGATTTAGAGCTTCCAAATTGCTCTCATTTATACTTACTGCAATTTTGCGATTTGGCTCTCAGCGCTGGAGCCAACTCGGGATTCCTCTGATATCTCATGAGCCTCTTCTGGTAGAGACGCTTCGTGGTGTTCGTGATGGGACCTGGTGGATCTCCCAGAGCTGTCAACTCCTGCCTCAAATACTCCGTTCCGTAGTCCGATGGGACCTTCCACTGACTCACCAAGCTCTGATTCAAATCTGTCCCTCCGTTCTCAGATTTTGCAGCTGCTTCCTGGGGAGGGTGGTACCTCAACTCAAGAAACTGGATGTTTTCCTCAGAGTCGTTGTGTCGGAAGATCTCCTTCAGCTGCAAAACTGAGTTCTCTGTGACTGTGGGGGATCGATGGAGTTTTAGTGAATCTCCACAGGAATCATGAGCAGTGAAAAACTCGCTATCCAGGACGGAGTAAGTGGGGTTTTCAGATCCAATGGAACTGGTGGTGTTCACAGTCGTGTCGAGATCATCCATGTTGGACACCATCTCCTCCATTTCCTTTATATTTCTCGTGATGGAGTATCGTGTCTTTGCCGAATACACCTTTTCTCGCCACATCTCAATCCTCGATCTCCCACTGCTGGTGTCTGAGAAGAGGCTGGAGAACTCCTGGAGATTCGATGACGTCAACTCCATTAGATTAACCCTCCTGGGAGTTGAGAACGTACTCCTCTCTGTATTCTCAGGCACTTGAAGCTCCGTGAGATACTTTCTGGGAGTCGCCGGCCTCCTCCTGTGCGTGATGTAGATGTAATATGGACTGGCGGGATCGAGATTCGTCGGCTCTCCATTGGCTGTCCGTCCCATCCGTCCTGGAATCGGCGAGAGAAACATCTCATCTTCCTTCTTCCTCTTCAACTCCAAGATGTGATCATAAGCGATCTGTATCACTTCGTGATGTCTCTCCTGCACCGCATATCCAAGAGCTGTCATTTGATCGTCATCTTTGAGCTCCAGATCGCCTCCCTTCTGTAGCATCAGCTGGAACACTTGGTGATTCCCATTGCTGGCGGCGATATGCATCGGCGTCATGCCGCACTGGATCTCCTTGAGATTGGGATCACCGTTAAACTGCCCAAAGATCAATCCGGAAGCCTCAGATGAGAAATCATTTGTCTCCATCCCGGAGACATAGTGAACAGCTGCGAACTTCTTGCTCACCACTAGGAGATTGGGATTAGCCTGATACTTGGTCAGTAAGATTCTCAGGGACCTGTTGAGAGGGTTTCAGAGGGTAAAGGTCAGAAAAAAATGATTGATTTTAACGCTTCTTAACGGGAAAGTGAAACTTACTCGATATTCTCGTCCTCCAGGGACTCGATGAGGTATAGCGCCAAGGTCTGAGGCTTGGACAATCCGACGACCCCCTCCTGGTCCATTCCGGGAAATTATCTTCTTTGTAAATTAAATCAAAACACGGATTTTTCACAGAGTAAAATTCTTGCAAGCGATCTAGAAAAACGTTGATTGATGAATGAATTATATTTGAGGGATCGGCGCCCAGAGGCGTCGCTTCGAACGGCCGTATAACGCGTGTATAACAGTTTCCGGAATTTTCTGGCCAGGAGAGAAATCATAATTTTAATGGGCATTTTATGGAATTCTATCAGTTGAGTGGCATTACCTCTTCCAGTGAGATCTCATCTGTGGATTAAAATGAAATTCTTGAAGCTTATTGTGCTTGTCTTGGTGTTTTTTGCAGTTTGTCTGACAAAGTAATAACCGGCTGTTTATGATTTCCTGAATTTTAAATTATTTATTAATTCTTTGATTCTTTGATATTTCAGGGTTCTGGGCAATGACACGGATAATTCTATCTCCCAGGAGGACGGAGGCTTCCCTGACAACTTTTTTTTTGGCGTGGCAACCGCTTCCTATCAGATTGAGGGTGGCTGGAATGAGGATGGCAAAGGTCATAATATTTGGGACACCCTGACCCATGAGCATCCTGATCTCGTGGCTGACAAGTCTTCAGGAGATGTGGGACCGGATTCCTACCATCTCTATGGAGAAGATGTGAAGAGATTGAAGGAATTGGGCGTTCATTTCTATCGCTTCTCAATTTCCTGGTCGAGAATCCTTCCCAACGGAGATATCTCGTCACTCAATCCGGCTGGAGTGAAGTATTACAGTGATCTGATAGATCTGCTGATCCAGGAAGGCATTCAGCCAATGGTGACGATGTTCCATTACGATCTGCCACAGTATCTGCAGGACTTGGGAGGTCTTACGAATCCCATCTTCATCAGATATTTCCAGGAATACGCTCGAATACTGTTTGAGAGCTTTGGGGATCGCGTAAAGACTTGGATCACGTTCAATGAACCCTCAGAGTCTTGCATTCAAGGCTACAGTAGCGGCACTCAAGCGCCACTGATAAAATTGCCTGGAGTTGGAGAATATATTTGCGCTTATCACATTCTTCTTGCTCACGCTGAGGCCTATCACTTGTTCCGGGAGAGATTCGCCGAGAAATTTGGGGGGAAAGTCGGAATCACTCTCGACAGTCGGTGGCTGTATCAGAAATCTCCAGGAAATGACTTGGTGGAGAGAGGAATGCAGTTCCAACTGGGCTTCTTCGCTAATCCCATCTTTAGTCGCCAAGGAGGTTGGGCTAAGTATCTCCAAGAGTCGGTGGACAGGAATAGCGAAAGAGAAGGACGAATCTGGTCCCGATTGCCAAGTTTCAGTCCAGAAGAGATTGACAGAGTGAAGGGATCAGCAGATTTCCTGGGATTGAATTACTACAGTGCTCGCTTTGCTGAGCCAGCAAATTTTGGAGGTCCTGCAAATCCCTCGTGGGAGAGGGATCAGAATCTAACCTACTCAGTGGATCCCAGTTGGAAGCGTGCCAAATCCTCTTGGCTCTACTTGGTCCCTGAAGGCTTGAGAGATCTTCTCAAGTGGATCAAATCCACTTATGATAATCCAGAAGTGATTATCACGGAGAACGGCTGGTCAGACAATGGGGAGATTGAGGATGATGGGCGTGTTGAGTACCTGAAAGGACATCTCAAGGCTGTTCTGGAAGCTGTCCAGGAAGGCTGTCGAGTGACAGGATATGCTCACTGGTCGTTGCTGGACAACTTTGAGTGGATGATGGGATACACGTAAGATTCAAAAGAATATTTCATTGTTCTTTTCATTAGTTTATTGATTCTTGTTGGTTTTCAGTGAAAAATTCGGCCTTTATCGCGTCGATGTGGAGGATCCGGAGAAAAAGCGAGTAGAGAAGAAGTCAGCAAGAGTTTACAAGGACATCATCAAGAGCCGGAAAATCACGTAAATATTATTTTGTTCTTTTTATGAACTTTTTTATTTGATATTGGAAAAAATACTCACTAGATGACACTGTAATTATTGTCGTTGACAAAGGTGTCTTGACTAAGTCTTGAAATATTTTAATGCCTCATTAAAGAGGCAGAAAATTAGCAAGCAAAAAGAATCTGAATAAAGTGAAAAACTAATCATAATAAAGTCCTGTTATTAGATTCTTCTATAGAAATCATGATTTTTGTGTCTTCACTAAACCGGTACAAATCCCGGCTAACTTATTAATTCCTTATCTTGATTCTTTGATTTCTCATCTTCAGCATGTTTAGTTGTTTTAAAACGCATAATCGTTAAAAACGTTTTACTGCAATTTAATTGCGTTAAAAAGAATTTCAAACCGTTAAAATGCGTTTTAATGCAGTTTAATTTTGTTGAAATGCTCTTTAAGCCGTTAAAGTGTTTTAACGGAGTTTAGTTGCGTTAAAAAGCATTTTATGCGGATTAAAATCATTTTAACGTAAAGTATTGCGTTAAAACGCATTATAAGCCGGATAAAAGTGTTAGAAAGCGGTTAATTACATATATTAAAGCGCATTTTAAACCGCAATTAAAAGTTTTTAAACAAGTTCAAATGCGTTAAAAAGGAATTTTAAACCGTTGAAAAGCGTTTTAACAGAGTTTAATTGAGTTGAAACGCATTTTAAGCTGTTAAGAAGCGTTTCAAGAACATAGTTTAATTAACATAAAATAAAATAATCATTTTTGCTACATAGATAAACGGGCCAGAAAATTTGATCCTCATTTCTGATTCGAACTAAGTACATAATATTTTAGCGATTTTTGCGTATAAACCAAGGTACCAACAATGCAATGATTTTCATCACAAATCATTTGCTATGAATTTTTCTCTATCAATCGTTTACATTTAAATGATTAGGAATTGATTAGATTTCTGTTATCTACCTAAAAATAAATGAAGAAATTCTGGATCCATTTCCCCTCCGTGAACTCCCATAGTCACTTCTGGAAATGTACCAACTCAGAAAAAAATCCCCCACTCTTCCAAATCCATCGAGGTCAGTCAAGGTCGTTTAGCCGAATAGAGTTGATCATTTTCTCTCTCTCTCTCAGTCTATCAAAATATTCTAGCGATAAAAGAAACACCGAATTCTGGCTTATCATTTGGCTTGACGTGTTGCTTCGCCCCAGTGATATTGAGTGACCATGAGAAGTGGAAGTTTCTCTCGCGGAATTCACCGCCAAATTGGCGCAATACTCTTCCTAAGTAGTTTATCGGTGATTCTCTTCGCCAGGTGAGCACTTCCTGCAGCCAGTCTTTGGCATTAAGTAGATGATTATATCGCTGATTCTCTGCAGGAGCGCAAGAATGCAAGACACTTGCTCCAGGGAATCATGCCAGATCTTCCCTGATGACTTTATTTTCGGCACAGCAACGGCCTCTTATCAGATTGAGGGCGCCTGGAATGAGGATGGCAAGGGTTTAAACATCTGGGATACTCTCACGCATGAGAAACCGGATGTTGTGGTGGATAAATCCAATGGGGACGTGGGACCGGATTCTTACCATCTCTATAGAGAAGATGTGAAGAGATTGAAGGAATTGGGAGTGCGTTTCTATCGCTTCTCAATTTCCTGGGCCAGAATCCTTCCCAACGGGGATATCTCGTCACTCAATCCCGCCGGAGTGAAATATTACAGTGATCTGATAGATCTTCTGCTGGAGGAGGGGATTCAGCCAATGGTGACGATGTTCCATCACGATTTGCCACAATATATTCAGGATTTGGGTGGACCAACAAATTCCATCTTCGTGAAGTACTTCCGGGAGTACGCAAGAGTTCTCTTTGACAACTACGCGGATCGCGTGAAGCTCTGGAGTACTTTTAATGAGCCTCAGGCTTTTGCTTTTTACGGCTACAGCCTCGGGGAAATTGCTCCAATGAAGAAACTCAACGGAGTGGGAGAGTACCTCGCGTCCTACCACATCCTCCTGGCCCACGCGGAAGCCTACCATCTCTACAGGGACAAGTATTACAGGAAGTACAATGGAAAAGTCGGTCTCACCCTCAGCAGTCTAGGGATGTTCCAGAAAACTCCCGGAGATGATCTGATTGAGAGAGGCTACCAATTCCAACTTGGCTTCCTGGCAAATCCCATTTTCAGTCGCGAAGGAGGATGGCCAGAGGTTCTGCGGGAGACGGTGGATAGGAATAGCGAGAAGGAGGGACGTTCCTGGTCGCGTCTGCCAACTTTCAGTCCAGAAGAGATTGAGAGAGTCAAGGGAACGGCTGATTTCTTCGGATTGAACTACTTCACTGGCCGCTTTGTGGAGCCCGCAGACTTTGGGGATGCCACCAGCCCGCCGAATCCCTCGTGGGAGAGAGATCTAAATCTGACGTACACAGTGGATCCCAGTTGGAAGCGCGGCAAATCCGAGTGGCTCTATTTGGCTCCCGAGGGATTGAGGGAGACTCTCAAGTGGATCAAGAAGACTTATGATAATCCCCAAGTGATTATCACGGAGAACGGGTGGTCAGATGATGGAGAGCTGGAGGATGATGGACGTGTTGAGTGCATGAGAGCTCATCTCCGGATGGTTCTGCAGGCGATCAAGGATGGATGTCGCGTGAAAGCCTTCTCAGTCTGGTCACTTCTGGACAACTTTGAGTGGATAATGGGATACACGTGAGTCTCAGAGGAAAATTTTTTAATGGAATTCTTACAGATTTTCTACGATTGCGGTGGTCACAAAATACCAAAGTGGTCAGACCGGTCTGAGGTAGGGGTAGGGGGTATTTTGGGTCTTACTGATCACAAAAAGGCCGTCCGTCCGCCGGAGAATTGTTATAGCGAGAGAACCGTTATAGATAGATACTTGCAGTTTTCGGCAAAGGTACATAAGTGGGGGTAAATTACAAGACTCTTCACTCCCTCCATCCGCCATTTTGAATAATGCTGAAATATTATTTTTAGGATATCTCGTAAAAAAATTGATCAATTTTCTTGAAATTTTAATATGTTGTAGCCTAGGTCGAGAGCTTTAGCAACTGGTTTAGCAAGAAATTGTATATTTTGTTATATCTCCCGTTCTATGGGCCCGATTTCGATCATTGAGTGCTTTTTGGAAAGGTCTCGCAAAATGCTACAATTCTACAGAACATCTGAACTTCGTCAAACGACCGCTAGTGGCTCTAAAAGGCTCTATAGTCAACATGAAAACTTTTAATGTCTACTTTACTAACTGTATCCGAGTTGGCATAATCTGTAAGAATTCCACGTTCGCAATCTAGGATTGCCACTCGTTTCTTATTCTTTTTATTGATTCTTGCTGGTTTTCAGGGAAAAATTCGGCCTCTATCGCGTGGATGTGGATGATCCGGAGAAGAAGCGAGTGGAGAAGAAATCCGCCCGGATTTACAGGGAGATCATTAAGAATCACCAAGTTTTGTAATTTTGATTTATTTCAATCTTTCAATTATTTCACTTTTTAAGATCATGCAATATTAAAATAAGGACTTTTATCTTCTACAAAATCTTTCACTTTCATCATTAATGGTTTTATTGTGGGTAGTTGGGGAAGTCCTCGCAGATATTAGCCCCGAAGCAGATCTCGTTGTTCGTGAACTCACTCTTCACCACTGAGAGTCTCACGGCGTAGTATTGGTTCCATTTGTCGGGATTCTCGAGCGCCATGAGAGTCATTGGGAGTCTCTTGGGTGGATGCGAGTAGGAGTAGTTGGTGCGTGAGTCCTTGTCGCAGAGTGCCAGCAGAACTGTGCAGTCCGGGTAGCCCCCCTTGGGCTTCCAAGGCGCTGTGCGTCTATAAGAGAGCGGGATGCATCCCAGAACGCGATAAGGCGTGCAAATGGCCTGGAAGTAGGCGAAGGGGAAGTTGTAGGACAGCGCTTGCTGGTAGCTGAACAGAAGCAATCCGGGAGATGCCTGGCAGAGCACCAGGGAAGCATACATGAGCTCAGCAATCTCATTCAAGTCGAAAACGAAGTCAATCTCCGACACGCGGAAGTTCAAATTACTTCCATATACGAATCCGACTGAAAGGAAGTGAATTAGAATCTTGTTGGAGGATGAACTTGAAGTCTAATGGGGGAAATATCTGGATGAATATTGTTGGAAACTCTTGAATATCCAAACTATAAAATCTATATTATTTTTTTCACAAATTTCCTTTAGTATTTCCGTGGAAAATCTTGCATATTCGAAAGATTTAAACTTTTTCATGCTTGACAAACTTGATAAGCAATTATGAATAAAAAGAATAAGCAAAAATGCGTTTGAACGCAATTAAATTACGTTAAGATGCTTTAACCCGCCTTAAAATGCTTTTAAACGCAATTAAACTTCATTAACACACCTTATAACGGTTTAAAATGTGTTTTAACGATATTCAACGAGATGAAATGCATTAAAAATACGATTAAACGCCTATTAACGCCTTTAACCGACCTAGAAGGCGTTTCAACGCTTTAAAACGCGTTTTAACGCAATTAAATTACGTTAAAACGCTTTTAACCGTCTTAAAATGTGGTTAAGGGCAATTAAACTGCGTTAAAACGCCTTATAACGGTTTAAATTGCATTTCAACGCAATTAAACGCGTTAAAATGCGTTAAAACACGATTAAACGCCTTCTATCGTTTTTTCTATCTGCTAAAGCGGATCGGAGATCGGACAATCTGAATTTGATCAATTTTTGGAAGAAAATCTGGATTTTCTGTAGCGTGTAAACGTGGTCATGATCACATGAAACAATAATCGTGGTTTCTTATATTTAAAACGTGTAATTCAGCGAAATCTTTGTTGATATGTCCATGAAATTTACGAGTTACAACGTTGCCTAGGAACGTTTTCGAATAGCTAAAACGTTTTAGAAGAGCTGCGAAACGATTCCTGTGCTGGAAATATTTACAAACAACACGTTTTTAATAGGCTCAAAACGGTTTCAAACGGTTTAAAAAACGCTCAATCAGATAAATCGTTTTCAAACAACCAGAATGCGTTTTCTTGTTGTTTTTGGTCAAACAGCTAAAACGTTAACGTTTTGTAACGCCAAAATCGACTTGTTATCACTCAAGTGTTAAATTTAATATTTAAGTTTTCAACATTCCCGAATATTTGCCAGACATTTCCCCCTTTGAAGTCTACTCACTGAACTTCAGGTCATTCCCATGAGTCTTGACGATGATATTGTATGTGGGCAGTCCCTTGCAACGCTCAATCAGCTTCACCATCACCTCAGCGGCTCGCTGGTGGATGCTCGGCACGAGAACTGTGTTAATCTCCATGAGGATCGTGCAGTCAACCGTTGCATTCCTCACAATCACCGCCACATACTGAACACTCAGCTCCTTCATGACGCGCCCAAAGATGTAGACAGGCATAGTCCATCCATTTGCCACGCATTTGAGCTTGAGCAAGGAGTCATAATCGGAGAGCTTCCGTAGATCATGGGTACTTCCGGAAGGTGGGAGCGCCCACTCGACACTCAAACTGTGTCCGCGGAATTTCATCTGAGACAGAGTCGCGAGGGCATTCATGGCCGATGACTTTGTGGTGTACTCCACGAAAGCAAAGTCTCGGATTTGAGTGATTTTCACAATTAACTCCTTGGGAGTGACTTTGCACACGAAGGACTCGAATTCGCGGGACTTTGTGCCCAGATCGATGTTGCGGATGAAGAGAGTTTTGACCTGGAGATTCATCAAGGATTTTTCTTATGGAAAATCCTGGAAATTAATAAAATTTAAATTGGACTTACCGAAGTCATGACATCAGGATCCACCACTCGCTCCTCCTTCGCCCACACAACCTTGATCACTCGCTCCCAGAGCCTCAGCGTTCCCGATCCGTGCTTCTTCTTGGATCGCAGCGCCGACTGATGGTTGGGGAAGTCAATGAAAGCGAATCCGCGATTCTTATACTCGTCATGAGGGCGTGTGTGGATGATGAAGTTACACATCTCTGGATAGATCATCTTCAGGGTGTTCTTAATGATCTCATTGTCCAGATCTCGTGGCAGATTCCCCACAAAAAGGCGGCACTTATCATATGAGCGCTTGACATCCAGATTAGTGCCACCCTTTGTGATGAGATGTGGGATGAGCTCGAGTGCCCTGGTGGCCTGCTCTGGGGTCCTGTACAAGACATATCCGTAGCCCCTGTTCTGGCTGTTGTAGTCCATCATAAGCCGGAACTGATGCACTATGCCGAATCTCTCGAGAATCGGCAGCAGTTCAATCTCTGTGAAGGACTTGGGGATGCGACAGACAAAGAGCTCGCTTTCCTTGCCGGGAGGAGTCTCCGTGAAGTTCCGGGGAGGTCCGTACTGGCGACACCCATTAATCTGCACCGTCTGGTATTTTAGATTAACTTTGCTGGACGCTTCCTCACTCTCCTGAGGATTTCCCAGGGAGCTATGATTGGGGAAGCCTTCAGAAGTCATTTTCCTACAAGATTTAAGGCACTATTGCGATCAGAAACGTGAGTTTTAAGTAAAATCTGCGAACTCTTCCACCTCGTGCGAGTATAACTATTCAAAATGAGTTTCCGGAAATGTCCCCGAAAACTGTTATACGGGCAGAAATGGAGGGAAAATCTGATTATTTTCTAAAATCTTTATTCTTGCTGATTTATTGCATCATCTTGAGGCTGTGCAGTTAGGATTATGTTGCGAAGGGATGAACCCCATGAACAGCACTCGGAATGGAAGTCAACCATGAGAGATCGATGGATTTGACTGGCCTCTGTATGATTTTCATTCTTCAGAGCTTCGCAGATCTTCTCAAGGCGAATTTTAACGGCTTTGCTGAGTTGATTCCGGTTGGATTCATCTCTCAGGAGGCTGAGACGTCGAGAAACTTCCTCTAATACCTTCTTGTCGTCGATTTTCTTGGCGAAAGCCTCAAAATCTCTCACAATCTGGCTCATTCTCTCAGCACTGACGGTCTCTTCGGCACCAGGAACACCAGAACCGTCCACATGATTGCCACTTCCGCTCCCTGGGGCACTGGGTGGTGGTTTGATGTCGAAAGCACTTGGGACAGTGGGTGGAGCCGATCCGGAAGGTTCAGCTGCAGAAGACACTCTTGCAAAAGGCATAGGAAGACCCGAAGGAGCCAGTTCAACTTTCTGGACTGCTCCGCCTCCAGGGCTGGTCATTGGGAATGCAACTCTCTTGTTGAGATTTAGCTTAGTGCGATTTGGCGAGGGTTTCGCCTGTTCCTCGTATCCCAGCTTTGGCGGATCGTTCCAGCCAGGATCAAAGGGCGCTGCAAGGGAAGTTCTTGGTTAAATTAGGAACAGAGGGAATGGAAAAAGTTCTTAGAGGTACTTACGTTTACTGACAGAGTCCTTTTCAGACATTTTCCAGGGAGTTTCCAGGAAAACAGAACGGAAAAACGATTCTTTGTGCAAGCAAAGATTTGTCAAAATCAGCTGTTGGGGAGCTTGTTGTCTCTTTCTAGTGGGTATGTTTCTCTCGCTCGCACATTGTATAACAGAATATACGCCAGTATAACAGAATAATAGGGGAAAACCCGCCCAGCTGACCAACCGCAAACCAATGAGCCAAGCCATATGAGAAAGGAAAGCCAATATTTTTTCTAAATTGCATTTTTTATTAATACATTAGTATTTTTGTTTTTTTTATATATACATAATTCGATATTCGATTATGAAAATTTTCTAAATTTTTGTCTTTTTCATCATTTTTATAAAACACTCATCTGAATCAAAACGATATAAATTTAATTCTTTCACTGTTTTTACGTTTTCTTTAACTATTTTTTTCCTTACTTTCCTTAATATTTAGCATCTAATCATTTATATGATTCACCTTGTTCTTGCATACTTCTCCACTGTCATCTGGTAACAATTTCTAGTATAATTAGTCACGCAATTTATATTCTTCACCATCTATTTTACGCCTTATCCATTGAGTTCATTGAGTTAGAATTTGGTTTATTGGGCAATTTTTACGTGCAATTATAGCTTGACTGTTGGTTTTATGTTTAAAATGAAGAAATTAATAAAAAGTAAGCCATTTTGAAAAATGCAAGATCAAAAAATTTAAAAAAAAAATATTGCCTTTGGCACGTTTTTACTCAATTTACACGAAATTACATTAAATAATCATTAGATTTCAATTACGCCGAAAATTATTTAATAATTTTATGGTAATTAAATGAAAATGAATTTCTGGAAAACATACATTTTTGGTTAAATTAGCACACGTGTGTCATTTTTTGTAATGAATGTGTGTTAAATTTTAAGCTCAATTTTATAGTTATGACCGTTATGACCTATTGTGAAGTATTTCTTAATACACCTTTTTTTTAATTTATAATTTGATTTCGAGTCAATTTGATTTCACACGAAATGCTAATTTCGTTTCATTGCCATTACTTTTCATTAGTTCCACTTTTTTCATGTTTTGTTTTAGGAGATGTTTTTCCGCTCAGCGTGTTGTTTTTACTTCGCTCCGGCATGGAGGATCGGTTTCACGGCGAGTTGCTATCAATAGTAATTTTTTTTTGTAAATATCTATTCATTAACTAATGTTTTCTTGTATGAATAAATAGAAACCGAGTCACTATACATTCATATCATCTCATTTTAAAAGTATTGCAATAATATTTACACTATATACCTAGTACTTTTCACTAAAATTTACGGGTTTTTCATCTCAATATTTACTCACTGATTTTTTCCTCTTTGTAGACAAATACATAAATTTTCACTTCGAATCGATTTTGATGATTTTATTATTTACAAGATGAATGTTTATTTTCAAGAAATGGAATGCAAACATTGAAATAAACTGTGAAAATTAGTAACAAACATCATTTTCTCTGTTCTCTAGTGACAGATATATTTTATGCATTTTTTTACGTGTTTTATTTAGTCGTGTGTAATCCTCTTGAAGAGTTTGTGGAAAGGTGCAAGTGGGTTTCAACATTGAATACTTTTTTTGATTAATATTCTTTTACGTTATCATTACAGTTTAGCGATGACAGATCTATTTTGTCGCAGGTCAAGTACGCGTTAGTTATACGGTTTGTGGTTTCATAGTGATTTCTGTGTAATGGATATAACACAGATAAAACTGGGTTTTAACGATTTTGGCGTCCATTTTGAATTAAAGCCGTTACTCTCCAACGCGTTACTTGTTCTAAATTTTAAAAAAAATGTAAAATTTCGGATTTCAAGTGATTGTTTTTAGTGCATTTAGTGATATTCTTTTCATTGAGCTTTCTTGTTTGAAATGAAAATTTGAAAATTACTGTGAACAGCTGACTGAATGCTTCCTTTTTTGGATCATTGCCTAAGTAAAACTCTTACAATAAAAGTAACATTGTCAACGGCGATTCGGAACATTATTTTTTTACTTTTATATCTCACTATTATTTACAGATTTTTCGATATTACATTACCTCAATTTCATATAGTATCTAATTTCAATACAAATAAAATTTACCTTTCAGTAACGTTAATTGATTAAATAATTCTTATAAAATACATTCAATATCATTATCTTTTATCATTTTTATATACAGCAACTATTAAGTTTATTTCTTTTTCTTTAGAATTACGTTTTTTTGGTTTTCATTACCATCTTAAATATCCTTCTTTAACACATTTTTTTGTCTTAATCTTACTCGCGCGTTTTTAAATTAATTTTTTAAATTAATTTTCTCTTTTGCCTTTGAATTCAATTTGAGCAATGATGTTTATGCAAGCTATTTAATGCTTCTTCTTTATTTCTACAGTTGCACTGTTTTATATCTTTTTTTTAGAGAGAGAGAATGAAGAATTTACTCTTCTTTGGACTTTTTTTCTGTTCTCACTAATAAGTTTCATAATATAAATACTTTTTTTCTGTTTATGTGTTGTGTTTGTCCGCGAAATTCTCGATGATTAAATTTATTAATTACTCAACATAACACGTTCATATTTTTTGTTTAATGCGTTTCAATAATTTTCTAACTTTTTCTTCCTCCTCTCTTCACCATCTATTATGTGACTGATTTGTTTTTTTTTGCTTTACTCCACGTTAATTCTACATGCATTCGACTACATAAATTTATAATCTTTATGTATTATTTAGAATCCATTTTGCCATCATAAATACTATGGGTTTTTTGTTGTTTCTTTTTGCATTATCAATAGTACATTTACATAATTCTCTCCTCCGGCCACAGTTTATCCTCTCAATCAATATTTCTCTTTTTTTATCATCAATAATTCTCATATTTTAATATAAAATTGACTTGACATTTCATTCAAAATAAAAATATATACTATACGTATATTTTTCTTATAATATTTTAATTTTTCGATTACTACTGTCTATATGTGTATAAGATCTGTTTTTATTTTATTAGTTTCATATTGTTTTTTTTTTGGATATTGCACATTCGTAAAGGAATTGTTTTGAAAAGTTTAGCTTTACCAGTTTTTGTTTTATTAAAAAAACAAGTATTTTTTCTAAACAATGCCTTTAGAAGTGAAAAATGTGAAACTTTTCGGCCATGTTGTATTTGTTTTTTTTTAAGAATTACTTTCAATTTAAAGAGAATAAAATCCTTTGCTCTTTCAAACAGAATCTTTTCAATTTAATTTCTCTTTCAAAAATGAATTTTCCACTCAATAAACCGAGCCTTAAATCGTTAGATGGATTAATTTTTAATGAAATAAAAACATTCCTCTGGTGATATGTTTTGACTGCTTCAACATTTTTTTCCATTCATGAAAATAAAAAAAATGGATTGAGTCTTTTTATAAGGGAGCAGTGTTTGCCGCAAAGTCTCACAATTTAATTCCCAGTTTGATGAAGGTTGTTTTTTTTATTTAAATTTTCCCGACATTTATCATAAATATATATGTATGTGTGAGTTATGTATTTTTTCTGTATTAGATGTGGTTTCACGTAATCCTAGCCTATTTGATGGTGATTTTCTTTAGAACCATGTTTTGCGTGGATCGTCACTTGATCGTGGCTTCACTCATTTTTTTTTGTAATTTAAATGTTTTTTTTATGTCTCTAGAAATGCCTCTTAACAAATATTATAACTAACCAGTTTTATACACACATCGAAAATCACATGGAGGGGATGTGCGGCCCCCTTAGTCATTATCAGTGCTTATACTCGGGATATCGTCCTGTATTCTCCATTGGTTGGCCGTTGATGTCGCCTTGGCCGTCGATTAAGTGTCCGACTCGTTGCTGGGCCGCAGTCTGAGAGAGTCTCTGCGTAGGCTGGATGACACTGCCACTGCTCTCTGTCTCCGTGGACGGGGGTGATGGATAGTAATCCCTCGCGCCGATGCTGAGCCCACTCGGCCCCAGTGATGGTTGCTCGCCGTGGATGGTAGCCGTTGAGGATGGCCCGATGCCGGTTGAATCCGTACCGGGCTCCAGCACCACCACGGACACGACATCCTCACTCGCCCACCGGGCTAACTGTTGTTGAGCTTGAATAAAGTCATCACTAGAAAACAATAATTGTGACAGGGAAATGCGGTATGGTACACTTAAAGGCCCAAAGCTCTATTGCAGCTCTTATCATCTCTCTCAGGGCATTGATAATATGCTCTTGAGGATGTAGCAAGTTTTTTCTGGCTCTGAAATTACCCTCTTGACTCATGATTACCGTTTAGGAGAATTTTAATAGTTTTTGCTATTTAAACCATTTAGGAATAGTTTTTAAAATCGTCAAACTTCAGTTGGAACATTTTGCAAATGGTTTTATAACTTCCTTCAGGCTTTAGGAAAGCGCATGAAATGCTATTATTTAATGCTACTGTTTAATTGCCTTAATTCATGCTTCATTTAAATTAAATGGTAAAACTTTTAGAGAATATACCTAATTTCGGGCGAATTACCTTTAAATTTTTGAACTGGCTATCTTTAAGCAAAATTTCTACTGTTGCCGTATAATTTAATACTAAACAAACCTCATTTAATATTAATATCGTAAAGAAAAACTGTATTCCATAGATTTTAATTAATTATAATGAATTTAAAATAACATATTTTCAGGCGAAAAATAAACACATTGACCGCGACAAATTGAGTTTTTTTTCACGAAATTTATTATTATAATTTTTTGTAAGCTTATATATAATAAAATAGGTTAAAATGTTTGTAGATGCTATACTTATTTATGAAAAAAAAATATAAAAGATCCAAAGGGGAGATAGTAATGGACTGAAGTGGGGTATATTTGAATGGAAGTGCACGAGAGCTTTAAAACGTGGAACGGAAATTCAAAGTCAAGTTATTATGAAAGCTTCTAAGGAAGTTCAGGAGATTTGACAAGTTCCTCTAATCTTAAAAATCTTTTTTTAAGAGCTTTTGAAATCTTTCAGGAACTTTAAAGGAAATTCGTAAACTTTAAGAAATGTCAGCTTGATTAGATGAAAGCTTTCAAAAATTGCTATTAAGCTCTCTAAAAAATTTCGAGTATTTAAAATAAATCTGGAAAATTCATAAAGCTTTCGGATAAGTTTTTATTTTAAACTTATAAAAATTCTGGAAAGCTTTTGCAGATTTGTTTAAAGCTTTCATCGAAGGCTTTAGAAACTTTCTTAGGAAGCTTTAAAAAGGTTCTTTCTTAGAAAGATTTCTCTTAGAAAGCTTTTTAGTGATACTTTTCTTAGAGAGTTCTAGAAACTTTTTTAAGCTTTCTTGCAAATCATTCTTAGGGAACTATAGAAGAGCTTGTTGATAAGCTCGTAGAAAACTTTCTGACAAGCTTGTTAAAAGCTTTCTGAAAAGCTTCTAGAATGCTTTCTGAAAGCTTTCTGAAAAGCTTCTAGAAAGCTGTTTTTGTGACTCCCTTCATAGAATGCTCTAAAAAATTAGAAAGCTTTGTTCGGTAGGCTTTAGTAAAATTTATAGGATTAAAAGCTCCTGAAAGTATCCGAATTGGAGCTTTGAAGAGCTTTTCCACAAAAACTGGAAGTGCTGGAAGTGATGTACGTCTTTTTGACCCTAATATCTCCTCCTTGTGTGTATCTTTAAAATACTTTAAAAATTGTACATTTTAAAGTTATCCATTTACCATAAAAGAATGCTTATGAGTGAGATTTTCAAGGGTGAGTCCTTGAGCTTATTTGGAAGTGTAGTGGAAGTTCTAATACATAAAACTTTAATACTATTTTAAGTTTCCAAGATCATGTGCTTCCGTAAGCTTTCATAGAGCTTTAACATAAATTTTGTATAGCTTATACCTACATCAATATTATAAACTTTATAAAAATTTTCAATATGCTTTCAGATCAGTTGGTGAGCTTTAGCAATTCATTTTGAGCTTTTGAAGATGCTTTTACCTAATTATAGAGCTTCAGAAGAAATGAATGATTTTGAAGGTATTTTAGAATTCCTGAACTTTTAAAAATTGTAAATGCGGCTTTAAAACATTTTTTTTTAAATCGTATACCTTCAGGCGATTTTTTTATTAAATTTCTAAAATTGCCTATCTTTCAGAGAAGTCTTTAGAAGCTCTTTTTAAATTTAATTTTAAATCGTCTGCTCAGCCCATAACCAATCTATCCTTTAACTATTTTTAACTTTTAAGCTTTAAGATGATTGAGGATAACTTCAGGCGCTGCTCAATATTGAATTGGACGATTTCTGGCACAGCGGAATGGCAATGTTTGTTAATGACTTACCTCTCACTATCGGGAGTATCCCTGTCCACTCGGTTGTCCACAACATTCCTGTCCGCCGACTCGTAGATGCCCTCCTCGTCCTGATGCAGGTGCGTGTGTGAGGAGTGATGCGACGAGTGAGCCCCGTGGGATGCGTGACCGTGAGCATGGCCGTGATGCGTGTGGTGTGTAAATGAATGTGGCGAGTGTGCCTGGTGGGGCGGATGGCGGTTGGGCGGTGGCGGATGTCGATACCTGCCGTACACGAAGCGACTCTCATCGTCGGATCGTGGGCGACACCGGCTGCTGTACGAGGGCAGAATTGTGGCGGTTTTCTGTTGCTGGGCCAATTGCTGGGTGGATCTGTTGGGGAATGCGTGGGTGAGACATTTCACGAGAATTTTCTTCACCCAAGGCAACAATCTTAAGGAAAAGGATATATCGCGCGCAAATGGCAAGGATTATAATTATCTCGAGTAGAAGAAGATGCGACGGCGTGAAAAAAGATATTCTGATGGTGAAAATTTAAAATCATACCATGTTTATTTTGCCAGGCTATCCACCCGATCCACCCGGATATACGACTTCAGCGCGATACTTGCCTCAACTTAATCTCCTCTACTTTAGAAAGCTTAGCAAAAATTCACGAGACTACCTGGTAAAATTTCCTCCGCACTAGGCACTCTTGTGACTATTATGGATATTACCTTCAAAGCCCCTTGCTTTGTTCCTTGCACAGCCGAGCACATCTCCCAGAAAATAATATTTCTCTGGGACTTTAAAAATTCACCTGAACACCGCATGGAGTTGCTTTAAGTTCTAAGTCATGTTATGAGAATATGAAATATTATATCTTAAAAGACTCTCTCATAAATAATCATATTCCTCGTGAGTCCATCTTATGGACATAATGGATGTTTTGGGAGTTATAGAAAAGCAATAAATATAAAGGACGAACAAATACAAGGCAGGGATGAAGTTTTCAGAGGAGAACAAATGGACATTTCTTGGAAAATTCATAAAAAATCCATCATTCGCAGAGATTTCATGGCAATCAATACCTATTGATGAATAATGCTCTCCTCTTTTGGATAGCAAAAGGTCAGAAGCTGAAGGCGAAGAGCTCAGCTCAAGTGGCTGACGAGAAAATAATGTTTCTATGAACAATTTTTCTATAAAATTCTTTGGAATGATGCTATGGCTAAAGAGGAATTTCACAGGCGGAATCTTTAAGCATTTTTTAAATTTAAATCATCCAAGATCAGGAGCTTTGGATTTTTTTCAATTCAGCAAATTTCGAGCTTTTGGATCGGTTCTTAGCTTTCGCAATTAATTTTAGGCTATTTTAAAGTAATTTTACACTTAAGAGATATACTTCAGTGGAAATGTTTTTTGCCACTCACCCTTGGGATGATTCACTGCATGCCGCTGAGCTATCGAGGCGATAATGCCGATCCGCCTCTGTTTCCGACATTCGAATGTCTTCCGAGCCACTCGGACTCATATGACGCGATGAGTGATGCTCCAATTGTCTGATTAGATCCTCGAGATTGCGAATCCTAAGCGGGCCAACCGACTGACCGCCATCATCCTCCATCTCCGGCCCCAGTGGCCCTCGATGATGGTGCAGCATCGTGCCCGATTGGCTGGGCTCCACCATCACTGCGTGGGGCTGGACGCCGTCGCAGATGTTCTCCTTGGAGGAGCCTTTGGAGCCGCTGCCGCGCTTGTACTCGGCATAGCCCAATGTAGCGGTGTTGCACTCCTGAAGGGTCTTCCGGAGCAGCTCCTCGCTGATGCTGCCGCTGCCCGAGGGTGTGTTGCCGGCACCGGTGCCTCGATGCGAGGCGGCATTCCGTAGTGCCTCCAGGATGTCCTCGTGGTAGCCGTTGAGGCTCTTCAGGGTGCGATCCAACTCGGACGCCACCACACCGCTCTGCGGCACCCCGCCCGGCTGAGGTAACCCAACACCCTCCGACTGGGTCACCATCAGCTCCATATTGTCCGACTGACCGTCCTCTGACCACTTCTCCTTGGCCCCCGCGCCCCCGTCCGCAATGATGAAGCCATACGGATGCTTCTTGAGGATCCCGCTTTTTTCTGCAAGTATAGTTTTCATTATGTATATATGTATATTATATATTCTCGGTATCCTCTGAATAATATTCGACGAATCTATTCATCTAAATTATGTGACATTAAATTGTTACCATCATAGTAAAGTTTTAACCCAATTAGCACACATGTTCAACTTGTTTAATGCGAAAAATATTATGCGAGAACACTTTTGAACATATCAAAGCCCATCGCGGTGAGTGCGAGGGTGAAAAGTATGGCTTTTACCATGGATGCTCTCCAATGGAAAATTTTACTGCAATCCAGGGACCACTTTCAAGTGGAAATCCAATTAACGTGCTAGGTTGAAATTACTATTTCCTCATTACTCTCTCAGGTGTTTTCACGTCCACAGCATTCATGATCCCTATCATCAGCGAACTACCCCACTCATCCCTCTTTGTTCAACCTATCTAATTTAGGTAGAGACCAGCACTAATCGAGATATTAAAATTCGCTTACGAGAAGCCAACTATTGGGTATAGCGCCAGGGAAAATAGTTTTGGGGTTCCAATTTACTTTGTCTAGCGTTTTTGTCTATCTTTGCTGGACCATAATGTGAGAGCAGAAAGACTAAGAGCTTTACGAATAATCTAATCTAAATCAAATTAATGCTTTTGTACTATTATTTCAAAATTTTCCAATTGAAGAATATTAAGAATTCAGACTCTCCTTAATTTAGGCAATTTAATTTGAATTTAGGCAAATTCAATTGATTTTCCAGAACTTCTTTGATAAAAAAAATGCTTTACGCAAAACATAACGAAGAGTCCAAAAAACATTACGATCTATATGTTCAATTGAACTCCCTTAATAGTAATTAAATGTGCTTTAATAGAAAAAAAATTATGAATTTTGGGCTAAGAGACTTGTGAGCTTCTAAAACATCCCAGGAGAAGTCTTTGTTCAATTTATAAGGTGAACTTTTATAAATTTATAAAGAAAATCATAGAGTTTCCGTTCCATCTTTAACAATTGCTAATAGAGATGCAAACTTACCCGAATGTGCGGCATCCTCTTCGCCACCTGACCCTGTAGCTCTTCTTAATTGCATCTTGTGCTCCCTGGGAAAAATTACACAACATGACAACAATAAAATTAGCGTGAAAATTCTATATATTTACATTGTAACACAATATTTGACCACAATTTTGGGTCATAGAGAATTCAAAGGAAAATTGTGTGTAACAACAAAAGTCGTGTTAGCTTTGTATTTCCCCTCATAACACATTTTCACTTGTATGTCGATACAAGTGAAAATTAATTTTCCAATGGAAAA
>CAKKOB020000964.1:11564-30837 GCA_918844115.2 Phlebotomus perniciosus | reverse complement strand
GAAGAGTCTTTTGAGTTGCGAATGCAAAAGTCCAACAGAAATTAGTGAGTTTTCTTTTTTCTTTCCGTTTCTTATTAACGCTTAATTAACGCATTAGGTCATTATATCAGTCATTAGTTAATGTGGTGGAAGGAATTGTTTCTGTCAAGTGTTTGTGTTGTGCTCATCTGTTAAACATTATCGGGAAGTTGTTGTGTTTCATCCCTATTACCATTTATATATTTCAGTGTTGTCACTATTTCTTTAATTTGTAAATAATTTCAAAAAGTGGATTTTTGGACAGAAAACTATTTTTTGGCACTAAGAATTTTGGAAAAGAAAAAAACTTGTGTAATGGACAAAAATGTTTGATTAGCAGTAAATTCATTTTTAATAAAAAGAAGTCATTATTTTAATGGCGCTGTCAGACGACAACAGTTCAGTCAACAATTTCTTACTGTTGAAAAGCTATTTAATGGCACTTTCCAGTGGAAAATCATCAAATTTCCACTCATATCTTGTCTGTTTTTCATTACTGGAGAATCTGTAGAAGGAATTTTCCGGAAAAACTCAATATTAGTGCAGAAAATGCCGTTCACCAGAAGTTTAAGTACTTAAAATAAGTGATTAACCACCTGATTCGGTTGAACGGCATTTTCCGCAAATTCCGCAAGTTTTTCCGGGAAATTCCTTTTACAGATTCTTCAGTAATGCAGAACAGATAGGATTTGAGTGGAAATTTGATGATTTTCTACTGGAAAATGCCTTTAAATAGCTTTCAACCGTAAGAAATTGTTGACTGAACTGTTAACGTCTGACAGCACCATAAGAGTTTTTCTTAAAAAGTTCTTTATAGTTTTTTTTTTTATAAATTCTATAAAATTCACTTGATTGAACTCACAACTTACAATTTAAACAAAAATTTTGGCAAAATTCGACGAACAATTCCGATATTTTTCTGCTGATCAAATGTTTCTTGTTTTGTTTTATTTATTTTTTAAATCTAAACAAATCACTTTTTCCCAAATTCTTTTTAATTTGAGATGGGGAATTTTTTGTTTCTGCCGAATTCACTAGACAGGAAAATAATCTCTCAAGCACAATTTCTTGCGACATTTGTCTCAATGTTGTCTTGACATTGAAAGTATGGATAATGAATAAGAAAATCCTTTTCCATCTCTTCCATCCATTCAGGCGTGATGTATAGAAAACGACGTTCCGACGTCACCAACACCACCTCATCCGCCACCCCAAATTCAGGAACACCGACGCACTCTGTCTCGCCTCTTCTGTCATCGCATCCCACCTACGGATCTGTGAATTCCATCGATGAGTCTGTACAACCGATGCCCGGCCCTAGTGGTATCAGCACGGTGTCGGGCAGCGCAAGTGTCCATGACGCTGGTATCTACAAGCCCATTGACATCTCGTGAAAAGGAGGCATTTTTTCAGGGGGAGGGGAGGGGAGGGGGAGCAAGAGATGAATCTGATAGGGAATCACCACCTTTAAAACTTATATTTATATATATTTCCGGGTTAAGAGCAAAATAAGTGCGAATGAGAAAGAAAAAAAACATAACCAAGATGAAAGAGACAGAAACATAAACCAGTATTTTTTTCTATATATTCATAATTAAAGAAAAAAAGAGAAAGGAGTAAAAATTATTTTGATAGACTTACTTTTAGCGTGTTATTTTATTTTTTTGTGGCTATTTTGTATAACTCTCTTGCGTAAGCCCCGCCCCTTTTAGGAGACTTCGTGTGTAAAAAGACGTGGCCAAATTTTCTGGGCGGAGCTTTCACAGTAGTTTTACTAAGTATCTGAAAAAGAAATATCACGCTAAAGTAAAGTATAATAAAGTCATTACTTTTAATGGAACAATTTGTAAAAGTATAAAAAAAACAAAAATTAATCAACCACAAAATATTTGTCTATATAGAAGCTGAGGAAGAATTGAGATGAAACTCACATTGCATAATGTGAAGAAAAAAAATAGCAAAGAATGAATATTTTTCCTAAATAATAGAATTATAAACAAAATAGGACTATTGAAAAGCTGTTGTATAAAATGAATTTCAATGTATAATCAAAAAGTGAACTCAAAATGCCTATAGAATGTTATTTTTTTGTATCTAAGAAACATTTTTTTTGTAATGTTGAGAAGAGATAAAAAGGGAGGGAGAATGTTAGGGAAAAAAGAAATTGTTGTGTGGCAATTCCATGGATTTTTTTCTGTACTTAGAGCAAAAGGATCAATAGATATTGCCAAGAATAAGGGAAGAGTAATTACCGTGGATGATTGGAAAGAATCCACAATGTTTTCTTTTTGTACTTAGACTCAACAATACATCGCATTGACCACAAAGAAAATACCAATTGAGGGGGAGGGGAAAGTGATAAGAGTAACTCACAAGGAGTATTTTTTATGAGTTTCTTTTACAAATAGCCATCTACTAACCAGAGAATCATATTTTTTCTGGGGAGAAAAACAAACTATTCGCCGTCCTATCTCATAAAACACACACTGAAATTTTAGGGGAATTAACCAGCATGGAAATGCCTAAGAAATCCATGGAAGTGAGTGCGAGAGAGTTTTTAGCTAAACTTGATTATAAACACTCAAATTTATAAACGCGTTAATCAACTGATTAAATTTGAAGTTAATTATTCGTTGGAGGAGAAAAATGTTTGAACATGTTTACACATGTTCGCATTGTGGGATTAGATTACTCTTGGGATTAGCAGGAGACACATCCCGATCCAATGGATCCCGGAAGTTCTGGGATGAAGCAAAGGAATTTTCTTGAGCAAATAGTCTGGAAGTTATGGGAAATCCCTGTCCAGATGGTTTTGATTTGGATGATTAGATTCAAACTTAATCAGTTTGATTAGTTCGTTCATTAATTCGAGTGATCGATATGATATGCTAAGAAAATATTTTACTAACTTTACCTACTGTTTTAGATAAAATCCGTAGCAGAAGCACTAAAGTCAATGACCACGTTTATACGCTATAATCCGGATTTTCTTCGAAAAATGGATCAAACTCAGATTGTAGATTGTAGATTGATTTTTTCTTGCAAATGGCGCTGATATATATATCCAGATAATTGACTTTTCAGCCTTCGTTGTCTTGCACGCCTATTATATAAATATTATCTTTTTTATGCAAATGCACAAGGAGATCAGCAAGACTTCCCACTTAAGCAGTGTAAAAGTCTATCGCCAAGAACATCCCACCAGAGCCGGTGGCAAAGTCTTTCAAGACTTCACACTTAAACAGCGGAAAAGTCTTTCAAAGATCGTTCCTGTATGCATTTATGTCTAATGGTCATCCATATATTTCAAATTATTGGTGAGATTGAGTGACCATCTCCATCTCTTTAAGTTGGTCCGTATATAAGCACAAATGGAAAATGTTACATCTAGACTGAAGTATAACTTTTATATACTCAGTAGAAACACTACAACAGCATAGCTCGTTGAGTGCAATTGAGTGGTTTGATTTCTTTCCATTTGTCGAGTTCGAGATTTCGCCCGGACCAGGCCTCGAACTCACTAGCAACGTGGTGTGAGCCCGTGGCTCTAACCACTACACCACGGCCAGGCTTTGTGGAATCTGTAAGAATTCCACTAAAATATGGAAGGTACCAGATAGGGGAGGGGGGGGATGTTTTCATATAGCCTATGTTGCAACCTGGGATGTTCTCTATACGTACCAAATATCAGCCAGATCGGTTCAACGGTTTGATCGTGATGTAAAACACTGACAGAAAGACACACAGACAAATACATTATGGAGATGGGTATTTTCGGACTCCTGGAGTCACGAACGGTCGAGATTTAGTGGTTTGGAGGTGATCAGGTCAGTTCAGATATGCACACTTTGCTTTATTTATTTACAGATAACTCCTTTAATTTCATTAGGGATTCAGTTTTAACCAGTCATTAAAATTTCACTAAAATTTTGTTTCTGCAAAATTTTATTGCATTTGTGAATGAGTCAATAGCATTAGGTACTAATATTCAGTTAGCTAAGCAATAAAAACACACATACGCATAAAAAACACAAACAAGAATGCGTAAAATGTCTTGTTTTTATTCATCATCATCAACATAACAATATTCTCAGAATTAGAATATACTCTTGAATATTTCATGGAAACTTATGTAAAACCCAAGATACAAACCCTTTTGTTTTATTTTGGCAGTAAATTAGGCTAAACACGTCCGGAAGGAACCAAATTCTATCGATATTGAATGTTTTTTGAAAGAAATTTTAATTTAGATAATCTGTATTTCCAATTCTATTCATCAATAAAACATTCTTTTTCAATAAAGGATGTGCAAAATATAATATATTCGATTGAATATTAATTAAATCCCCCAGATACAAACCTTTTTGTTTGATTATGGTTGGAAACTATAGACTAAACATATTCGAAAGCAGCAAAATTCTTTCGAAATCGAATGTCTTTCGAAAAAAATTTAATTCAAATCTTATTTCGAATTAGATTAA
Source organism: Phlebotomus perniciosus (assembly GCA_918844115.2). Taxonomy (NCBI): domain Eukaryota; kingdom Metazoa; phylum Arthropoda; class Insecta; order Diptera; family Psychodidae; genus Phlebotomus; species Phlebotomus perniciosus. The sequence continues at coordinate 26,338 of CAKKOB020000964.1, read as the reverse complement.
GGCTGCTATTCTGCCATCTTTATAATTTTGTAATTGAGCAAAATCCAAGAATTTTGGTATTCTCACAAAAAGAATATAAAGGTCTCAAATATTGGTTACTCTCCAAAAATTTTAGACCTTTCTAAAAAGGTCTTCAACGAACTTTAAAAATTTTCATCTTGCATTGACGCTAAACAAGAATTCAAAATTCCACAAAGTCTTACAAAATTATAAAGATGGCAGAATAGCAGCCTAAATCCCTAAAACATTCTCTCTGAACATTTTATTTTGCCTCTTTATTCGTCAAAGAATATTTCCAAACACTTTCACATTCATTTTTATTGAATTTCTCAGAATTCTTCCACAAATTTCGCCCCAAAAAAAAATCTCCACGAACCCACCAATATTGGCGCGAAAAGAAATTAATCATCTGGGTCACATTTTGGCCACTAAAAACCAAAAACACACTGGAAGCCTCTCCCCAATTGCCATTAATTGAGCCGAGGAATTCCTGCCAGTATAGACTAACACAGCGAGAGAGTATTGGTGAGCGCTGCGGGAGTCATTTGAGTCGCATCTGGCGCTGATTCACGTTGAGAGTCACCAAAAGTGCACTTCGCGGGTCAAGTTGTTTAAATTTTCTCCGCCCATGGGCACTTCTTCCACGGACAACCTGCGGGTCTTCCTGCGAGGTGAGTCCCCCCCCTCTCCCCTAAATTCTCCCTTACGAGATCCTAAAGTGTGTGTATGGAATTTTATAGACGTTCGAGAAGTTCTCGAGGCTCCCTCGACGGTTAGTGCGGATGAATTGAGTCGTTTGGTGAGAGTTTGTGACTCCTTGTTGGCTCGTCTGCCCGCCACTGAGGATGCCTACATGGAGATGCGCGCCACTGGCCAGGAAGCCGTCCAAGAGTGTCCCTATCGCGGTCTCCCCGTGGCTCACCTGAGTCTGCGCTCGTGTCGCCAATCGGGGAGTCTTCAGAAGGCAGAACGGAGGGGATTCCTCGATTCTGCCTTCATCCGCTGCTCAGGGAGATTCTTCGGCGGCCTCCTGGACGACTGGCTGCTGCTCTACGGCAGCTCCTCGGGTGAATTACGACCCAGATCCACAATCAGAGTGGTCAGGACGTGGGATTGCGCCGGAGAGGAGGATTTCAAGTGGCCAGAGAGAGTGTTTGGCGTTGAGGATCACAATGGGAGCTCATCGTTTTTTCAGGTGAGTCTTGTGGGGGTTTATCAGAAATTTTATTATGAGGATAAAATCTTGGTGCTTTGTGTCTCGGATATTTTAGAAAAGAATTTTAGCACGGACTCAAACCGTAGAAAATACTGAAAATTGACAAAAAAGGCGGTTCGCGATGCGTGATTTATGCAAAAAATATGTATACCTAGCATCCAGCAAAAGTGATTTTCTAAACCTAAAGTTCTAAAAGTATAAAATAGGGGAAAGGCGGGCAAGTTGACGAACTACATATAGGTAATACATACATATAGGTTCATATAGGTAATAATATTATAGTTTCTCAATCTGCCCACAAAATGAGGCAAATTCACATATTCATAGTTTAATTTAATGCTTTATTTATTTGCAACTAACATAAAATCTATTAGTATTTGTGTCTCGGCTAACTTGCCCGAGTTTTAGCAATGACACAAACTGTGAGAAACTCTAGAATTTCGTGAAAATTACAATTAGCGGAAAATGCAATTAATTCAAATGGAGATATTTAATCCCGAATATCAATAAACTCATTCGCAGTCAGAGTCAGAGTATCTAAGTATTAGCAATAAACACGTAGTTACAAGGGTTGCTGTTCGATTCCAAAATGGTCACTTGTTTGACTTTTGGAAGTTATTCTTGGAAAAATCTCATCCTCAGCTTACAACATGCTAAAATTTAACCAAAACGCATCAAAGTAAGGTAGTATTGTTGAAAAGGTCATGATCCCAGCTGTAACATGTTAAAAGTTGCTGTCGATCCATGCCAAAGAGACTGAGCTATTTGACAAAGAAGATTTTACGGTATTCCAAAATGGCTGACAGGCCTTAATCCCCAGATCATTATAGAAACATGGGGTCGTTTTAATACATTTGCCTCCCTTTTTTCTGTTTTTTTTAAATTATTACATAACATTTTTGTAATACAGACTCCTTCGGTAGAAGAAAAGACATCCTGGCTTTTGGCGTTAAGCGGAAATCTCCCGCTTGTTGAAGTTCCTGCAGGTAAACGCGTAAAAATCCGTTTTCCCATACAAAAATTTATCCAAACACCCGAAAATTGCAGCTCACGAAGAAGATGGAATCTATGTGGAGCCCAACGAAGTTGGCCCAACACGTGAACAGCTCAACAGATCCTACAACTACGACACGCCCCGAACTCCTCCGCAACGAGTGGAAAACGAACAGTTCCGACACAAGTACGAGGATATAAAGTCACGAATCGCCGCACAACTCCTCCTCACTCCGCCCAGCGCCTCACGCACGCCTGCGGTGCCTCAACCGCCACCCACCACCCCCACGGGCGGCTGGTGGTTCCGACGAAGACGGAAGGGCAGTCAGAGCGTCCAGGAGGCATCCAAGGCGACCAAGAAGGGCAACAACGATCCCACCTACGAAGTCATTGGCACAAACTGAATTCTTTATTGTTAAGGAATTCATCCGCCATTTTGAATAATGTTTTTAAATAGTATTTTTGCAATATATCAGAGATAAATAGATGATTTTTTTTTAATTTTTAGTAGGTATGTTGTAGCTGAGGTCGAGGATATTACAAAGTAAGGGAATTAAGTTATTGGATTAACCACATTAACCAAGATTGGTTACTATTGACGGATTTTGATTTTGAAACTTACAAAAATCAGAAAACATCAGGACAATCAGGAAAACATTGAAAATTATCAAGAAAAAAATTTATTTAATTTTTAAAAAATTTGTGAAATTTTCGGAAAAATTGGAAAATTTCAGGAAAAGAAAAAGTGAGTAAGAATTTTTCAGGGAGCCGAGGAATTTGTAGTAATAAAGCTGCATCCACACTATCCAATTTAATTATGAAAATACCTTCAACAAATCAATAAACAAAAAATTTACGTTGTTATAAACCTTGATTAAAGTTAATGAATAGTTTAAAATTTGAAGACGATATAAACTTGACTAAATTCTTAATACTGGCTTTAAGCTGGCTTAAATCTTGATACTGGATTAAGATTGAAGATGACTTAAAGCTGTATAAAAATTTAAGTCTGGCTATAAGTTTAAGCTGACTTAAAACTGGCTTTAAGTTTAAGGCTGACTTTAAACTTGAAGGCGACTTAAAGATCCAAGCTTGCTTAAAGCTTTAGGTTTAACCGTAAGCTTAAGGCTTCTTCTTTATTTAAAAAAGAACAATTTTCCAAATATTTAAAGCTAAAGTTAGCTAATTTTCAAAAAGCATAACAAATTTTTAGAAAATGAAAACCTTTTTCCCATTTTATTAAAAAATATTTGAATTACATTACAAGTTCAAACTTAAAGAATTTCCTTACGTAAGCCATGCTTACCTACCATTCAGTGTTTTCTTCCTTGGTAATTGAGCAATTTTCTCAAGATTGAGGCTTTAGCGTTTTTACAATATTGATTAACCTGTCACGGATTCAATTGAGCAAAAATGAAATAGGTGAAGCAATAAAATCAGTCAGAGTGAAAATGTTGCTTCAATTGGACTTCATTTTAACTCTCTTGAGAGAAATTGTTCTCCTTAACAACATCAAAGGTAGTTTAATCCTCGGTTGTAGCCTAGGAAACACCTTTAGGCTCTCAAAAACCCTCCAAAACGATCTTGTATCAACTTGTGTGTTTAATTTGAATTATTTGAAGGATTTCTCATCAGTAGAAAAAACTCTTTCCTTCAATTTACCGCGAATCGGCGCGATTGTCGATCTTGATTGTGGCAAGAAAAGTGTTGAAGTTCTCAGGGAAATGTCAGAAAAGAACAAATTTAATGAGACTTTTGTGTGGATTCTCTACTCTTCGGCTTCCCTGGAGGATAATTTGAACGTTTTGAGCAAAGTGAAGTTTCAATGGGACTCTGAAGTTTTCCTTTTGTCACGCGAAAGGGAATTCTTAGTGAGAGTTTCTGAATTGTACAGAATTAAATATGACGATTCGCATCCGATATCTGTGAATTTTATGGGATTCTGGGATGGAAGATCCTTTAACATTTCGGAGGAATTTCAAAGAACAACAAAGTTTCGAAGGAGACTCGATCTAATGGGAACAGAAATTTACGGAGCCGTTACGGTAACTTAGATCATTTCAAGATTTCAAGCAATTTTGAAAAAAATTTCGATATCGAATTCGAAGCAAGTTTCACAATTTTCGATTTCCTAAAAAATATTTTCGTACTGAAAATTGTTTTCGATTCAGAAATAACATATTCTCATTAATATGAATATTTTCGATTTCGAAAAAAAATATTTTCGAAGAAAAGACATAAGTTAGAATATTTTGGAAATCTAAAGTTTCTTTCTAAAGTAAAGTTTTTCATAATCAAAATTTTTATAGGATGTTTTCGACTTCGAAAAGAACTGATCAAAGTAAGTTTTCATTCGATTTTGAAAACCCTACTTTCAAAATTTCGCAATATGTAAATGCATAAAACTGGATCCACACTATTAAAAAATCATCAAAATACCTTCAACAAATTATTAAATTGTAAAGTAATTTAAAAGATGACTTAAAGGTGTCTAAAAATTGAAATCTGGCTTTAAGCTTAAGACTGTCCTAAAGCTTAATATTTGTTTTAAACTTAGCTGACTTAATGCTCAAAGCTGTCTTAAGACTGGCTTAATGCAAAAGAGTGGCTTTAAAGTTGATCTTAAAGCTATGGGCTCGCTTTAAGCTGGTTTCAAGTTTGAAGCTGACTTAAAACTTAAAGCTGACTTTAACCCAATCTTAAGCTTAAAACTGGCTTAAAGCTGAAGCTTGAAGCTTACCTAAAGTTGAAAGCTGGCTTGGTTTAAAGATTCAGGTTTAACCTTAAGCCTAAAACTTGACCTGCATTTAAAATTTTCCAAATATTTCAAATATTTTCGACTTTGTTTTTGACTAAATTTTCGATTTCCGATCTTTTTGCATTTTTCTAAATAAATTTTCATCCCTTCGTGAAACAGATATTCCGCGTTTCACCCGGATTCACAGTTATTGATATGCTTGAGCGAAGCACCGACTCTGCCGTGGCTCCTTCGGCCATTGGGTTCGCCCACCTGAAGGACATTATGCGTCGCGTGAACGCCACCCTCGTGCTCCGTCGCACGTCATCGTGGAGCAAATTGAATCTTGGCCCCAACGAGACGTGGGGCGGAACTGTGGGAATGCTCAACACCTCCCTGGCTGACTTAAGCGTCACGCCAATGTCAACGACTCTGTCCCGGATCGCCTATGTCTATTCTACGCCCCCCATTTGGGTGCCTCAGTACGGATTCGTTTTCCGCCATCCGAGACAAATCTACATGCGTGACGTATTCCTACAACCCTTTGCCTATTCCCTATGGCTCGCCATCATTGCCATTCTCTTCCTCATCTGGGCAGCCCTTGTGCTCATCCTGAAGCTCCGCTCAGAGAACGAAGCCTCTCCCGGATTCGCCTTTCTCGGCATCTTTGGGACAGTCGTCCAACAGAGTCTGTCCGGACACATTCTCTCACATTCCGGACGACTCCTCGTGACTCTGTCCTTTCTCTTTTCATTCATCTGCTATCAATTCTATGCCACCTTTATCGTGGCCAGCCTCATCACGGTGGCGCCTAAAACTATCCGAACAATGGAGGATCTAGCCAACAGCCGACTCAGAATTGGCGTCAATGACGCTACCTACAATGACGAATTCTTCAACGCCACTCCGATTACCCGAAAAATATACTTGGAACGTGTTAAGCAGTCTGGGAATTACTTTACCCCCCAGAAGGGGATTGAACTCATCAAAGATGGTGGATTCGCCTACCATTTCGTCACGGGGAGCATCTACGAGGGCGTCGTGAGCAATTTCTCAGAGGATCAAATATGTGATTTGCAGGTAAAATGAAGATTGAAGCAATTTTTCCGAATTTCTACTAGAAATCCGGATTCCGATCTAGACTCCATAGCAAAAATGTGACGGAAGTTCCGAATATCCGAAATTTGACTATACCTAATGCTTAAACAAAATGGCGTCTCGTCGTCACTTTTCTCTATATCCGCCTGTTTCTCATCTAAAGATCAAACGTTTGTAGATAGAGAAGTCGTGTTTTCGAGTCTAAAGTCGACTCTGGGATCATTAACAGACCCATTTAGACTGCTGTTACATGGCAACACTTCAGTCAACAATTTCTAACTGTTGAAAAGCTATTTAATGGCATTTTCCAGTGGAAAATCATCAAATTTCCACTCATATCTTGTCTGTTTTTCATTCCTGAAGAATTGTTGAAGGAATTTTCCGGAAAAAACTCAAAATTAGTGCAGAAAATGCCGTTCAACAGAAGTTTAAGTACTTAAAATAAGTGATTACTCGCCTGATTCGGTTGAACGGCATTTTACGCACTAATATTGAGTTTTTCCGGAAAATTCCTTCAAGAAATTCTTTAATAATGTAGAATAGACAGGATTTGAGTGGAAATTTGATGATTTTCCACTGGAAAATGCCATTAAATAGCTTTCAACAGTAAGAAATTGTTGACTGAACTGTTGACGTCGGACAGAAGCATTACGGGAATAACTAAGGTTATTAGAGAAAAGACGGTAACTTATCGAATGAGGGTAGTTTCGAACAGCGTAATTTTCTCAAAATTTGATGAAAAAATGTCTAGCCTAGTTGTTATTAAGTACTTTGTTTGCAAAAGGAATGAAACTAGATCGCATTTGTGAGTGGATAAATATTCACAAGAATTACCCAAAGGCTAGTTTCGAATGGCAACACTATTCAGTCATTTCTATATAGGAATTCGAGAAAAAACAGGGCTGCCAGCATTGATTCTATCGCACTTTAGTAACAGCTGGACACCCCTAATTTAGCAAATATTCCAACCAATCGAGTCAGTAATACTTCGAAAATTCAGAAAAGACTATTTTTTGGTGATAATTTATAGGTTTTCCAGCGGAAAATGTGATTTCCAAAGCATAAGCTTCATTTTCTGTTCGATAGTTGCCGATTTTCCGTTAAAACTGAAAGAATTCATACTTTCAACATTCGACTGTGAAGTTTTAATGACCTGAAGTTGGCAGAAAGAAGCCAAAAGAATGATTTGTGTCTCGGCTATAGGCCTATTGCTAGCCGAGACGCACAATTCTAAGCCTTTTTTTTTTACAATTTTTGATGTTTTTGCAGGTTTGTCTGGAAATTTGCAACCACCTCAACATCCACCTGTTCAAGATAACACCTCAGCTCCATGGCGCCCCCACGGGCGGTCCGGGAGCGAAGGAGGAGCACAATAACGGTGCAAATCACGTGCATAGCGCATCGCAGCCACATCGAAAGCAGAATCGCGTGAGTCGGAGATACAATAACTGAGTCATCATCCACCTCCCCAATAAACTGAGAGATAAAAGATCAACCCCCCCTTTACGTAAGAGGATTACCAAGTATGAAGAAAAAACCGTGAATGTTTCTCTGAAAGAAGTAGAAGAAGTAAGGAAAAAATGGATAAAGAAAGGTGATTGAGAAAAAAAATCCCGGAGACTTTCATTTGCAATTTTTTTTTCATATTTTTATTTAATGTTTAAAATCTTTTTTTCTCCTCCCTTTGCTTTTCTTCTCCTCTTAAGGTGCTATTAAAAAAAATTGCAGTATATTTTGTTGTTTTCTAGTCTACTTAATTTCTCTCTTTTTTATCATTTATTTCTTTTTTTTCAACAATAATTTAGTTTATCCGTTTAAAATTGTATATTCTCAACAGTTCTGCATAATCTCTCTCACAATAGTTTTTTTTATAGTATAATTTTCCTCTATTAAATTGCGAAAAAAGCCACAAATTTCGAGTTTGACAAATCAACGTTTACTTTCTTTTGGAAGTTGATTCATTTTTTATATAATCATTTATTGTATAAGAGTCTTTGCGCAAATTCTCAATGTTTTTTTCTTCCTCTTTTGCTTTTTAATTGCTCAATTTGAGGAGAAATATTTCTAAAAAATATATATAATATCAAATAAATATATTTACAAATACCTGAGAAGTTTCTAATATTTTTTTCCACTAAAATTCTAATCTCTACTAATCTGGGAATATTCTATTGCCTATCGCTTTTTCCTTTTCGAATTTCACTTTGACAAAAATGCATTTCCTTTTCTATAAAAACAAACATAAAAAACACTTTCTACTGGGTAACATCTAGAGTTTGTTTTGTTGCTTTTTTTTAGTGCATGAGCAATATTCCTTTACGCGATTATAACTTACACTGTAGATGTAGAGCTTGCAGAGAAAGTAACTATTTACATGATAAAATACACATTGTATTCATTTATATGCATAAAACTATAAGTAAATTATCTCAAGCACTACTATAAATGGCACATTGCGACAAATAATAAGAGATTAAGGGGTTATTTATTGCTCCTACGACCCGCCAAATCGATAAGAATGCGCGGAAGGTGTTTATAATTAAAACGAATGTGGGAAAAATCTCAGGGCGTGTCATTTCACCGAATGGAGTACAAGTTACCAAAAGGCTGTCGTTTTGACAGATCGACAATCGATTACTGTCATTTTCATCGAGAAATCATCGAAGAGAGTAAAACCCTTAATTTCGATGAGTTTTGGTTGCTTTTCATTTGACAGCGACTGTCAATTTTGACAATCGATTAGTAAAAAGTCAAACTAATAGAAAAATATGGCGCCGCCATTGTATTTTATTGAACAACTCGCGAAATTAGACTTTGAATGATAAAAATTAATCCTTGAAAGTTTGTTTCCGATGAGTTTTCGATAAGTTCCATTTGACAGCGATTGTCAGCCGATGAGTAAAGAGGATAAAAAGCCTATTTAACAGTGAAACAAAATGTTTATCTTATTAAAATACCGCATTTCATCGAATAACTCGTCGAAGGACTCTCAGAATTAGACTTTAAATGTTTTGAATTAAAATTCTTTCAAATTGGTTTCAGTTTCTGAAGAAATTCGGTTTATTTCTCAAATACGATGAGTTTTGGTTGCGTCTCTTTTGACAGCGATTGTTAATTTTGACAGTTGATGAGTAAAAAGGCAATTTAATAGAGAAACAAAACGTTAATCTTCTTGTTATCGCGCTATAGTCGAGTTTAATCGAAAAACTCATCGAAAGATTCTCAAAATTTTATTTTGAATAGCTGAGAAACTCAATTAATTCAAATTAGTTTCACTTGACTGAAGAAATTTGCTTCATTTCTCAAATACGATGAGTTTTTGTTGCGTTCCATTTGACAGCGACTGTCAATCCTGTCAATCGATGAGAGTAAAGAGGATAAAAAACCGTTTATCTTATTGAAATAGCGCGATATCCGATTTTCATCGAAAATCTCATCGAAGGACTCAGAATTAGACTTTTAAAATATTTAGAAATTCAATTCTCTCAAGTTGGTTCCAGTTTCTGAAATACGATGAGTTTTCGTTGAATTCCGTCTAACAGACTGTCAATTTTAACAATTGATTAGTTAAATAAAACGTTTATCTCATTTAAAATCGCGCCACAGTCGAATTACATCGATAAACTCATCGAAAGATTCTCAAAATTCTACTTTGAAAGTTAAGAAACTCAATTATTTCACATTAGTTTCACTCCTCTGAAGAAATTCGCCTCATTTCTCAAATATAATGAGTTTTAATAACTTTCAATTTGACAGTTACTGTTAATCTTAACAATCGATTAGATTTAGACGCCAACACTGACTTTTTTGCTTGTCAAACGATCGGATCTCTCACTCACTCGTGTCGCTGTCAATATCTTTTCTCTTACTTTATCTGACATGTATTAAGATGTCAGCTATGCAGTATTTAAAACGTTTATCTCATTGAAATCGCATCGAATTTCATCGAAAAACTCATCGAAGAACTCTCAGAATTAATCTTTGAATAACTATAAACTCAATTCTTTCAAATTGGTTTCAGTTTCTGAAGAGATTCGCCTCCTTTCTCAAATAATATGAGTTTTGGTTGCGTTCCATTGACAGCGACTGTCTTTGACAACTGATGAGTAAAAAAACAATTTAATAGAGAAATAAAACGTTAATCACTTTGAAATCGCGCTATAATGGAATTTTATCGAAAAACTCATCGAAAGATTCTCAAACTTTAACATTGAATGTTGAAAAGATCAATTATTTCAATTGGTCTCTCTACACTGAAGAAAAAAACCTCATTTCTCAAATACGATGAGTTTTTGTTACTTTCTATTTGACAACTATTGTTAATCTTAACAATCGGTTAGATTTAGACGCCAACATTGCTTGTCAAACGATCGGATCTTTCACTCACTCATTGTTGTCAATATCTTTTGTCTCGCTCTATTTGACACAAACGTTCATCTCTTTGAAATCGCGCCCTAGTTGAATTTTATCGAAAAACTCATCGAAGGACTCTCAGAATTAGACTTTAAGCCCTTAGAAACACAATTCTTTCATTCTTTCAAATTGGTTGAAGTTTCTGAAGAGATTCGTCTCATTTCTCAAATACGATGAGTTTTCGTTGCGTTCCATTTGACAGCGACTGTCAATTTTGACAAAACAAGCGTTTCTGACGGTTAGAAATCATTCAAGATGTTCCAAAACTTCTAAAAAAGAAGTTTCTGACAAACTACATCGAATTTCTTCGATTAGTTGAAGGTTTCTGCCAAACTTAATGTTATAAAACATTAGAAAACGGGATGTACTTGCCTCCCTCGCTGTGACACGCCCCCGCGAGAGATAAAATGCATAAGATATTGCGTGAGGTCATGATAATGGAAATGACTGGCTAATTATGTCTCTTGGACGGAGTTTCTAAAAGACTCTTTTTTAAACTAAAATCTAAAGATGGCGCGAGGAATACCTAAAGAGCAATTGGGAAAACTGACTCTCTCTCTCAGTTTGAGTCCTCCTTCTCTCCTGGACATAAAATGTTTTGAAAAAGGCCACATGCATCACATATTGATCTACAAGAGCTCGAGGAGTCTCTGTCTCTAAGGATCATCGTCAGAGATGAAAGTTCTATCCTCAGCATCATCTGCCTCAGTTGTCGTGGGATGTCCTGCTCCTCCCACTTCCTTTCCCTTCTGATGTTTCTTCTTCTTCTTCTTGGGACGCCCTTTGGGACACACATTGCACTTCTTACTGTCGCATCTCTTCTTCTTGCCCGCCTTCCTGCCGATATTGCACTTTGGCCTCGCCACCAGATCACCCGCATGCGGATTGATGGCCATATCCGAGTCACAGAGCTGCTTCAGCCCGTGGCGCACGTGATTGGCGCCAAACACCCTCGACACGAGATCATTGGCGCGCTTCTGGTCCACAAGGTGAGTCAGTGAGTTGGTGTATGACGCCAAGTCGCCTAGAGTCCGAGAGCGTGAGATGCAAGTCCTGCGCGGCTGACCGAACCTGTTGATGCCCAGATACATCACCCGGTGGGAATTGGAGTTGTAAGAGCTGGAATAGGAATTGTAGTGCTGCTCCTCCATTGACTCATTGAAGACGCAGTCATCGTTAAACTTTCTCTGCAAAGAGATTTCAGTTAAATAGTTAAATCACATTGTAATTAGCAACTCCTCATTCAAAGCCATAAGTGCTTAATTACGCGACTTTGGAGCGTGTAGAAAAATTCTGAGAGGTAAGCCCATCACGTAGTTTATTCTTATTGAACTCGGCGATTGCCGCTTTATAGGATAAAGAGGCAAATGATTTTAAAATTGCAGTTTATTTTAAGATTATTGCGCGTTAACACTTTAATCATCACTCGGCGATTTCGAACCGTCAAATACGATGAGTTTGGGTTGCGTTCTATTTGACAGCAACTGTCAGTCTTGACAAAACGGAATAAAAGTATAAATAGGCTCCCAATTCAACTTTGCGTTTTTCAATCTCCTAGAGACATTTAAAGGTAGATCCTATCTTGACTATCAAATTAGCTTCAATTCGACAAAATGATTTATTTTCAATTCGGAATAATCCAGAGATATCCAAAAAGTTCGTGACTTTTTAAAAATGTACTGATTTTGACACTAAACGGCAAGGCGCTACAAGGGCTCTGCCAGACCTGCCTTAAACTTTAAACCAGACTTAAACTTAAAGCTAGCAATAGCTTGAAACATTAGGCTGGCTTAAAACTTAGGACTAGCTTAAAGCTAGCTTTAAATTTAAGGCCAGTTTAAAGCTTGAAACTGGCCAAAAGCAGCCTTAAAACTAACTTTTAGGTTAGAGCTAACTTTAAACTAACATCATTATGGCGCTGTCAGACGACAACAGTTTAGTCAATAATTTCTAACTGCTGAAAAGCTATTTAATGGCATTTTCCAGTGGAAAATCATCAAATTCCCACTCAAATCCTGTCTGTTTTTCATTACTGAAGAATCTGTAAAAGGAATTTTCCGGAAAAACTCAATATTACTGCAGGAAATGTCGTTCAACAGAAGTTTAAGTACTTAAAATAAGTGATTACTCGCCAGATTCGGTTGAACGGCATTTTGCGCACTAATATTGAGTTTTTCCGGAAAATTCCTTCAAGAAATTCTTTAATAATGTAGAATAGACAGGATTTGAGTGGAAATTTGATGATTTTCCACTGGAAAATGCCATTAAATAGCTTTTCAACCGTAAGAAATTGTTGACTGAACTGTTGACGTCTCACAGCGCCATAAGGCTGGTTTAAAACTTAAGACTAGTTTAAAGCTAGCTAAAATCAGCCTAAATATCTGGCATACTCTTGCGACTTAAGCCTCGAAAAGGCGTACATATCTTGCTACTGCCGTGAAAGTGACTTAAGTTGACTAAGACTAGCTTAAAATTGGATTTAAGCTTAAGGCCGGCTTTGAGCTTAAGTTTGTTTTAAAGGTTATGTTATGGCCTCGATAGACCTGGGCATAGCCTGGAAGACTTAGCAGCTAAAACCAGGGCTTTTACTGCAATCTGTTCGGATCGCGCTTAGCCTAAGCACCAGAACAACTTTCTAGGGAAATTCCTTTGTTAAACGCAGGTCTATCGAAGCCCTGAGCCTCGTTTTAACCGCTAAGTCTTCTAGGTTAAGCCCAGGTCTATCGAGACCATTAGGCGTTGGGCTTAAAGCTTATTCTTAATTAAAAAATCCATTTTGTCATTTTGCGTTCTCAACGCGAAACAGGGTGAACTCTAATGTGCGGTTTCTAATGTTTTAACCTTACTTTTTCTAAATCTTCGATGATTTTTCAATGAAAGCGACAGTGGCGCCGTAGGCATGAGATTTAATCTTATAAAAGCGAAACGCAAAGTATAATTGAGCCGTAAAAAAAACAAATCAATTGTTCAGTCCTAAATCGAAACAAAAACTAAACCTCTCAATGTCAAAATAAACACCTAAAATGTCACAAAAATGATTTCCCACTAAAACATATACTTCAGTGGCAATGTTTTCGCTACAAACTGACCTACTGATCAACTTTGATTTTCATTTCTAATCCTTTTAAGCTGTGAATGTGTGAGAATCACTGCAAAAATTTTGATTTTCTAATCTTTGATACATCACGAGAGGAGGCCCACTTGCTTATCAGGGGCTATCTTATCAAATTCAGCATTAAGATAGTGAGTACCACTGCATTACTACGTCTTCTTTCATCAGAGGTTCAATAACTTGAACGAACAAAATTTGAGGGGCCTCAATCCCCTTGAATTTCAAAAATATTTTCCCTTTCAGTAGAGAAAAACATGGCTTTCCTCTCAATATTCAATAGCAATTGCTCATTCTCGCCTTTTAAACAAAAACAAACAAATGACTTTTAATGCAATTTTGAATGGAGAGAGAGAGTAAAATGTAATTTGCTGAGACAAATGTGTTGCCCTTGCCCCCAAGGGAGGCTGTTTTCCTTCTATGTCGCGTCGCGAAGAAGCAATTCTCCGCGTAATTAATCACCATAAAGGCAGGCAAAATGTGCAAATGTGATACTCACCGAAGCATAAATTCCACCGCACATATCCATGCAGAGATAGAGGCAAGTAGCGACGCCTTGGATTTTAATCTTTCCCACATCGACAGTCGTTCTCTGGAGAATGGCTGCAAAAAAAAAGAAGGGTAAACCGCCAAATGAAATTATATCATTTCTCACATCAATGACCTTTTTTTTCTTTGAGATATTAAGATAAGATTGTGCAGTTTTTTTTTTGACAAAGCGCGCGCGACATAATCAATTATCATTCAAGTTGTTGGGCTTTAATCTGATTTCGGAGAAGAGACCAATTGATTGAGACTATATGGGTTTTTTTCCGCTTCTCTGGGTTAAGAGATCATGTTTAATCCAATGCAGACATCCCTCCCAAGACAGCTGATTGATGTGCCTAATTATTTCCAAGGGAGTGTCAAAGAGAGTCTGTGAGACAATTTCCCAAAAATAGCCCCTCATCTCCGGCGTCTGTCGCTAACCATGTATGGAAGGAAGGGCTTGGGATGACGAGAGTCAGTTAATAATGTGAGAAATATTCTATATGCTAAAATGCTCTATAACATTGTATTTCTCTCAAAGAGACTCCCTGTTGGTGCTCTTCATTAACGCTTTTCTCAATATCAAAAGGAAGGCAGAAAGTAGTGTGAAAATTTCTTGTCTGGATGCCGGCTTGGACAAACGCGACTTTTATGATTTTGTTGGGCGCAAAAATAATAAA
>CAKKOB020000964.1:0-11464 GCA_918844115.2 Phlebotomus perniciosus | reverse complement strand
TGGGGTTTAGCCTAGGAGACTTAGCGGCTAAAACGGGGCTTCTACTGTAGTCTCCTCGGATCGCGCCTAGCCTAATCATCAGAACAACTTTCTAAAGAACTTCCTTTGCCAAACGCAGGTCTATCGAAGCCCTGGGCCTCGCTTAAGCCACTAAGTCTTCTAGGCTAAGCCCCAAGTGTATGTGCGCCTTTAGCGACATTTGGGTCATATTTGACCCATGAGATATAGACGAGTTTCCTGGAAAACTCGTACAATATTAATTTTTCTTTTCTGGCAAATTATTATCAGAAGATAGTCTATTCAACGACCCCAAAGCAATTTTGGGCAAAAAAACTAAGTGGCCGAAAAATACCGATGTTTTTGCAAGCAAAATTTTGAAAATTCTCGAATTTTGAACTTAAATATAATTTTCCAGGGAAAGTCGGGAACGTCGGGAAACCAAACTATACTTTCCCAGAATGCTACATCCTTCTAGTATTCAAAAATGTACATGCGAGAAAAATCAAGAAATGGGAAATATCGGAAAAAATTGATTTCTCTATGGGGCATATATGACCCCGCGTTCCTCAAAGGGTTAAGGGTACCTCCGGTCGGGATTTAAGGCTATAGGACATCACCCCCTCCCCCCCAACCTACTTTATCTGGTACCTCTCACACAAATTTATCAATTTTCTGGATCTTTTTGACTTTTACATCAGTATTGGATGAGCTATTGAAAAGAGATGTACGGTGGGGTTGGTCAGGGCCGGCTCCCCTGTCACTTCTCGTAAGAATTTCATGCAAATCAGTGTCATTTTCAAATAATATCAAAAAATAACAACTTATAAGTCAATTTAACGTGAATTTGAACATTTTTAACAACTTTTAGATTAGTTTCCTAGATTTTTATTTAGAACTTCTTGAAATAAGTTTATTATTAAAAACATGTTTTGTATGTCAGGTCAATGCATTGTTTTACATGAGAAGGTCTGCCGAAACGCATACAAATTAACTTCCAAAATAACTTTTGGGAAAGTTTTGTAATATGAATATGATTGTCACCGAAATCTGCATGTCTGATAATTTACCAATATGACATAATCACCTTAAATTATATAAAAGCGACGCAGAGAAGCTGAAATTTTTCATTTCAATAGTTGCACTTCTTGTGATCACTCGTGATGGGACTCTTAGTGGAAAATACTGTGTTCGAAGTGTTCCTGTTCTTCACAACTCTCTTCACAATTGGATATCTTTACACGAAACACGCATATTCCTATTGGACTCGTAATAATGTGAGAAGCCCCTTTAAACCATCATTTCCCTTTGGAAATCTCACTCAGTTATTCCTATCCAAGACATCACTCAGTGAATTCCTTTGTGAGACATATGATTCAACAAAAGAGGACTTTATCGGAATCTATGCCATCTTCCGTCCAATTCTCTTAGTGCGAAGTTCTGAATTGTGTCGGAATATTTTAGTGAAAGACTTCCAATATTTCCACGATCGCGGTATTTATGCAAATGAAAAGATTGATCCCCTGTCGAAACAATTATTCTCTCAAGGTGGGGATAAATGGAAGCAAATGCGAGTAAAATTTACTCCCACATTCACATCTGGACGACTTAAAGCTATGTTTCCAACACTCATTGACTGTTGCAATAGCCTGGAAAAACACCTGAAGATGAAAGCTGATGGAAATGATGAAATTGAGATGAGAGACCTCATGGCCAGATTTACCACAAATGTGATAGCTTCTGTTGCATTTGGAATTGAAGTGGATTCCATCCAGCAGCCAAATGCTCCCTTTAGGGTATTTGGAAGAAAAGTAAGATCCCTATTTTTTTTTAATTTGTTAGACTGTAACAATTGTGATGTTAGCTTTTAGAGCCGACACTAATCAACGGCATCAGGAATGTACTGATATTCTTTTTGCCAAAAGTCGCAGAGCTTATCAAGTTGAAGACTGTCAATGACGACTACGAGAAGTTCATCTTTTCAGTGGTAAAACAGACAATTGATTATCGCGAAAACAACAACATAGAAAGGAAAGATTTTATGCAGCTTCTTCTGCAACTACGAAATATTGGGGAAGTCAACTCCAGCGAAGAATGGAATTTTACCACAAGCAAAGGTATTAAACTCAGTTGCCTGTTCCTTTTCATATTAGTTATTTTAATCTGTTTTAAACTTGCAGATAATATAAAGAAGCTGTCCATCAGTGAAATCGCTGCACAAGTTCATGTCTTTTTCGTTGCTGGATTTGAAACTTCTTCAACTGTTATGTCCTTCTGCCTCTACGAAATGGCCCGGAATCCTCACATTCAAGAGAAGGTTCAACAGGAAATTGATCAAGTGCTGAAGAAACATGAGGGAAAGTGGACATACGATGCAATGATGGAAATGAAATACTTGGACTGTTGCATCGATGAAACCCTAAGAATGTATACACCTGTTCCACTCCTGAATCGCGAATGCTCAGCAGACTATCAAATCCCGGGCACAGATATCATCATCAAGAAGGGTACAGCCGTATTTATTCCCATCATCGGATATCACTACGACCCTCAATACTTCCCAAATCCAACGACATTTCAACCAGAGAGATTTACAGACGGAAATCAGAACCTTGACTCATTCTGCTACCTCCCTTTCGGTGAAGGGCCACGTACTTGCGTTGGCTTGAGATTGGGCAAAATGCAAGCTAAACTCGGTCTGGCTGTAATGCTTTGCCATTTCAAACTCCATCTTGGGGAGAAATTGAAGCACAACAAAATGCAATATGCACCAGGAAGTTTTGTTCCATCAGCACTTGGTGGCCTGAATCTAAGAGTTTCCCATAGGAAATTGTAAATTTACATAAATCCTGATGACAGTGTTTTAACGATGATTATGAAATATTAATGTTCTAGGATCAAATCTTAGTCTAACCCGTTTATGCAACAAAAATTTAGGCCGATTATAATAAATGTCAATTAAATTACGTTAAAACGTCTTTTAAAGTGCTTAAACTACGTTAAAATTCATTTAAATGCAATTAAACGCATTAAAATGCGTTAAAACGCGACTAAACGGTCTTCTAACTCTTTTAACCGGCTCAAAATGCGTTTTAACGCAATTAAACGAGATTTAACGCTTTTAACCGGTTTCAAATGCGTTTCAACGCAATTAAGCTACGTTAAAAAGCCTTTTAACAGTTAAAAATACGTTTTAACGCAATTAAACTACGTTAAAATGCGTTTTAACGCAATTAAACTACGTTAAAATGCGTTTTAACGCAATTAAACTACGTTAAAATGCATTTTAACGCAATTAAACTACGTTAAAATGCATTTTAACGCAATTAAACTACGTTAAAATGCATTTTAACGCAGTTAAATGAGTTCTAACGCTTTTAACCTGCTTCAAATGCGCTTTAACGTAATTAAGCCACGTTAAACAGGTTTTTAATGGTTAAAAATACGTTTTAATGCAATTAAATGCATTAAAATGCGTTTAAACACGGTTAAACGCCTGCTAACGCTTTTAATCGGCTTCAAATGCGTTTGTCTGCAATTAAACTACATTTAAACACTCTTTGAAACCGTTTAAATGCGTTAATGCAATTAAACGCGTTAAAACGCCTTTCATCGAATCTTAACGGTTTAATTAGTAGAAATTGTAATAACCCAGACCAAAATGAGTTTGAGTCTTCGCTATTAGCTCTGGGTTCATACACCCGCCACGAATAGGCCTTTTCAGACTAATTTTGATTATTGAAAGAAAATAATTCTCAGTACTTTTCCATTTTAACATGACTAACTATCTTTAAATTCCTCTTTTACTTTTCAAACTAGGTTAAAATGCCTTTGCACTAAAAGTAAAATTTGCAAATTTATTTTTCGCAAACTCAAAATATTTATTCTCTCATTTATTTGATCAGCCTTTCAGTGATATTATCAGCCCAGAAAAAGTTTAACCTTCCCACCATCAATCATGAGAAAATCGATCTTGGAAATGTACACCAATTTTGTGTAACAGATGTCCCTTGTCTAAATCACAGAACAAATGCTTTTTATGTTTTCTCAGAAGATTTATGCATGTGCAGACATATGAGGGTGGGTTAAGAAATGTGTCTCAAAATAGCATCTTCTGCAACTGTCTCACGTGGAATGTTCCGAAGGGGGTCTGTCGTTCTCTGTCTTTTTTTTCTTCTCAACACTTTTTGCCGGCTGCATCGCGAGTGCAGCCGCGGAGAAATCAGAGAAAAGGGCAAAAAGACACTCACGCGTCTGCAAAAAGGTGGAATTTTCGTTCCACATGTCTTACATTGCATAAGCGAGGATTCTCATGTTTCTCGTCACTTTATGGGTGGAATTACTTATAGATTCCATTATTGTGGTGTACGAAAAAACATGTCGCAGGTCGATAAATCAAAGCTAAGGGTTAGATTTTGCTTAAATTCGTCTGTCCGTCCGGCCGTTTGTCCGTCCAAGAATCGTTGAAAGTGAGAGAACCGTTATAGATAGAAGCTTGCTGTTTTCAGCAAAGATACTTGAGTAGGGGTAAATTGCAAGATGGCGCTGTAATCGATGACCGCCGCCATTTTGAAAAGTGTTGAAATATTCTTTTTACGATATTTCGAAAAGTTTGTCGTCGATTTTCCTGATTTTTTAATATGTTGTAAAACATATCGAAAGTCAGTAAATCATAGTTAAGATTTTGGATCTTGCTTATTCGTCTGTCCGTCCGGCCGTTTGTCCGCCCAAGAATCTTTGAAAGCGAGAGAACCGTTATAGATAGAGACTTGCGGTGTTCGGCAAAGGTACTTAGATAAGTTTAAATTGCAAGATGGCGCTGTATTCAACCTTCGCCGCCATTTTGAAAAGTGTTAAAATATTTTTTGGGTATTGACTTTATAAAACAGATCTGATTGGATCTGGAATGATACTCACTGTAGTCACTGTGGACATTCTGCGTCCCGTTGACCGTCCCGTCCGGCAAGAGTTGAAGGAAGTGATTCTTGATGAAGAGCTGAATCTTCCTCGCTGATCCCATTGCATAAGTCAAATTGGCTGATCTCTGATTTCTCTCCAATCGTCTCCGTCTCTCCGACACGCTACGATATGTGCGCGACAGAATGGCCGAATTGCCAAACACCACCACCTGACTCGTCTCACGGAGATTCTGCATGTCCTGGACAGATGTGTTCTGCAACAGGAGACGCCAGATCTTGGGCATCCGATCGCGCACCGTGTAAATCGTATAGTCCACGCTGTGCTGAGCCACAAGCTCATCGGATGCGTCCTGGACGGGTATCGTGGCACCCAGTGAGATTCTCGGTGTGTGTATCACAAGGAGGACCACTAGAATCCACTCTAGGGTCCTCCACTGCCTCATCCATTCACTTCTTCGCATTTACCAGAAACACACACAGTTTACACATCATTGTTCACGCCAAATTAGCACGCCTCGCTAGGCGCTCTCCTATTTTTTCCTGGATGGGAGGCGCCACCAAATCCAACTCCTCACAAGTCTATGTTGATCTCTGGGATCTGCAGGAAAGGACAATCAGTTAAACTGGCGGCAATTAATCAAGTCAGTAAAAGAAAGATCCATAAAACTTGTGCTCGCGATCCTTTGATTACAAGTCGTTAAAATATGAAGTCGCAGCACTTGGTAAAAATCTCAATCAACTTTTATTGTCTTCACGCTCAATTAATTGAGAACGCGAAGATCAATAAAACGACACACCATGGGATCTTGTGGGGGATCCGTCTCATCACTCTTGGGAGCCGTGGGAGAAATTGCGCGCCGGCATCGCGCAAAAAGAATCAAACCAATGACGAAAACTATGCTTTTCCGACGCCACCAAGAAGATTCAATAAACCCATAAATTTTTTTTTTTACTTCAAATGCCCCCCCCCTCCCCTCTCCCAGCGCCTTATCGCCGGGGGAGTCAATTGAAGGCGATTAATTGTGATTTTTATGGTTGTTCTTTCTGGCAAACACTTCCATTCACAGTGATTAATGACTTGTTCTTTGGATCTTCCACAGCGGTTGATATTTGGACCGAGAGAGAGATCACTTGGTGGAATTTCTTCAATTCTTAAAAATCAATAAATTCCACACAGATATCGATGGGGTGATGGGGGGCGCGAGTCTTGTGAGAAATTTTCTAGGCCAGAAAGGAGTTTAATAAACCTCTTCAAGAACTGTTCTCCTTCTAATCTTGAAACTGTTGGAATGGTTGGAATGCATTGTAGGAATTTGTAATCTTGGATTTTAGTTAGAGGATTAACCAGGAACAATATGAGTCAAGGGGGAGATATTATGGTCCGAAAGACGTACACTACTTTCATCACTTCCACATTTTGTTGGAAAGATTCCCAAAGCTTCAATTCGAAAGCTTTGAAGAGCTTTTATCCTATCAATTTTCTATTCTATACTACTTCTAGAGATTTCTAAGTAAACTTTAAAAAATCTTTTCAAAGAAAACTTACTAAAAAAAAAGCTTTCCAAAGAAAGCTTGAGCTTCTAAATAAGATTTCTATGAAAGCTTTCTAAAAAATCTTTTCAAAAAAAAGTTCTTTGAAAAAGCTTCTTTATAAGTTTATTTAGAAAAACTTTCTAAGTAAGATTTCTATAAAAGCTTTCTAAGAAAGATTTCTAGACATTTAAGTATAATAAATCTTTCTATTATAAGAATACTTTCTATAAAAGCTTCGGATTCGAAAGCTTATAAAAGCTTTCTTCCTATCAATTTTAATTTCTATACAATTTTTTAAGCTCCTTAAATGAACTTTCTATAAAAGCTTTCTAAGAAATATTTCCGAACGAAGCTTTCTAAGAAGCTTTCCAAAGAATACTATAGCTTTATAAGTATGCTCTCATAGAAAGATTTCTAAAGCTTTTGAAGTTTTCTTAAAATGCTTTCTAAGAAAACTTACTAAAAAAGCTTTCAATGAAAAATTGTAAAGCTTTGCATGAGAAGTATCTAAAGTAAAGCTTTCTTTAAAATGTTTCTAAAGCTATTTATGACTGTTTCGAGAAAATTTTCAAAAGCTCTCAAGATTTTTCAAAAGATTAGCGAGAACTTCGAAAGTTTTGAAATTTATTCGAAAGCTTTACAAATTTTCCTGATATTTTTTTTTTTAAAATGCCCTTTAATTTCTGTAGAGCTTTACATCAATTTTAGAAAGCTTTAAACTAATCAAGTTTTCAAAGTTTAGAAATTTCCTTAAAAGCTTATGAGAGCTTTTAAAAGCTCTTTAGAAACCTAAGGCTCTGGTAAAACTTCCCGAAGCTCCAGCTCTTCCTTAGAAGCTTTCAAAATTACTTGAGTTATCTAAGGCACTTCCACTTCTCAAAGCTCACACGCACTTCCATTCAAATATACACCACTTCTGACCATATAATATCTCCCCCTTGATATGAGTTTTAATAGGGGAAGTCCAAGTTTGCAAATTTTCCCTTAACATTTGAATGATCACAAGACGATTTTGAACTAAATATGAAATACGATGAGTTTTGGTAGCGTTTTATTTTAATATCGACTGTCAACTTTGACAATCGATGTGAAAAGTCAAATAAATGACAAATAACTAACAAAAGCATAAAATTTGCTTCAAAATTATCTATTGAAATTAGCAAAAATAAATATTTTACTGCTTTTAAAGGAAATCTTATATATAAAAAAATTGAGAAATTTGCAAAACAACTCGGAAATTTCCCAGAAAGCTTAAGAGAGTTATCAGACGAGGAATTAAGGAATTTATTGCATCGACGCAATAACTGGGCGAAAAAGTATCTTCCTCTCATCTGATTTGCATTGGTTAGAAAGGGACAGAGAAACAAATAATGGGTAATTAATCTGTTCTCCCAACGCAAAAATCGCTCAGTTTTTTGTCCTTTTCTGGCCAATGTAAATCAGTTGAGAGGGAGACACTTTTTTGCCCAGTTATTGCGTCGATTTTTCTCATCTTATAACTCGTTAAAAATTAACAAAAGAACTCTTTGGAAAAATTGTAGAAAAAAATATTAAAAAAGAAAATTCCAGGATTTTTTAGAAAACATTAAAACTCTCTATTTGAAAAACTTTCCAAAAATTTTAAACTTTTCGAAAGCGAATCCCAAAATAAGAAGTCGAATTTCATCGAAAACTATTTAAAGTTTTGGCTAAAAACATTAGAAACCAATGTCCCCGTTTCGTGTGACCAATGAAGTGTTAAGAGATCGAGTGCGTATCGTGTCGTGACTATTTCAATTTAATCATCTTCCTTTTCTCTTGAGTCCACTAAGTAACACTAACCATAATTCACAACCTCTTTTAAGTACTTTATCTAAACTAGAAGTGCGTGAACTTCTTTGGAAGTAGAAGTTACTAATAGATAATGCAATAAATAAAAATCAACTTATTTTTCAGCAACCAAGGAGCTCTGATTATAGATTTTATGAGCATTTATCGAAAATTTTCAACGATTTCTTGGCCAACTTGAGAGCTTTGAGTTTATTTTTCGGAAATTTTAAAAATACAAGTTTAATATTATTCAATAAATCCATTTCTTAAGAAATCCCTCAAAATATTTTAAAAATTTTATAAAGCTCTTTTAAGAAAAATTTTAAACTTTCAAATTTTCGAAGGGTAAAAGCTTTCTAAAGTGATGGACCTTTCTTTTGATGGAATGAAAGATCTTTTCAAGACAGAAATATTCGTTAGACAAGAGTTTTTACAAATTTTCGCTCTTTTAGAAAGCGTCTGTGTAGAAACTAATTGAAGAAAAAAAACAACTAAAAAGCTCTATAAAGCTTCTAAAAAAGTCTTAGAGAACTTTCATGCAAAATATGAAAGTACCTATAACTTTGAGATTTTACCAGTTTTAAAAAAAGGATTTAGAAAAGATTTTGCTAAAAAAAGAAGATAAAATTTAAGAAATTAACCCTTTGAAGACCAATGGGTCATATATGACCCATAGAGAAATTAATTTTTTTCCAATATTTCCCATTCTCCAATTTTTCTCTTATGCTCACAAATGAATACTATAAGGAAGTACCATTCAAGGAAAAATATGAATTGGATCTCCGACTTTCCCTGGAAAATTATATTTAAGCGCAAAAATCGAGAATTTTTAAAATTTTGATCAAAATTATTATTTACATATTCTGAGCCTTTCCAGTTTGATTTCGCTCAAAATCACTTTGGAACCTTAAAACAGGCTTATTTCTGGTAATAATTTTCCAAAAGAGAAAAATTAATAAATTCATAAATTTTCCGGAAAGTGGGAATTTGGCCATTTTCAGCCCTATTTTTTTGCAATGTAAAAAATAGCGCACCCGGCAATGGCCAGCAACACTGCTGTCCTCAAAGGGTTAAACCATCAGATAAAATAGGGTAAAAACATGAAATTTAAAAGCGTCTAAACAGGAAAACTTTCGTGCAAAATTTGGAAGTTCTTTGGGATTTTATAAATTTTAAGAGAGAAATGTAGAAAAGCGTTTTAAAAAAATGTTAAACAACTTAAGTAATTAAAAAATAGGGTAAAAACGGTAAAAACTTATAAAAATCCCCAAATTAAAGTGATAAAAAATTCCATTTGTAGCCAAAGATAAGTAAAGCAATTGAAAAAGTCTTTAATCAAAGTCCAAAGATCATTTTTTGGATAGCGAAGTTGGCTTTTAAATCTCATGGATCAACTCGAAGGACCGAAGGACCAAAAGGGTATTGATTCTTTGGAAAAAAAAAACCGTCATATCTATGCCTTGTTTTTCGTTAAGATCCACCAAAATTTCACCATCCTTTGTTACCCCATTTTCTTCCATCTAATCTCTTTGCTTGAACCTCATTTGCACAAAAGATTTAGGTAATCCTCTGAAATTAGTCTAAATTCAGGAGAAGAGAAAAGTAGAAGGATTTGCTTGAAGTGTTAATCAAAGGAGGCTCTTGTGTAAATACTTGGTAACTGATTTGCATCTGAAATTTGTCTCCGCCTCGTCAATAGCGCTATTCATTGAATTCCCTATTCAATTGAGAAAATCCCTCGTCAAAAATAGACTCGTGGATGAGTCAACTTGACCCATTGTCGCAAATTAATCGCCATTCGAATGGGTCTCTCTGGCTAAGAATCCACGAGGGATGGGAGACCAGATCAGATCAGAAGAACCTGCATTTGAGTTTTTGGTGGACCCGGAGGAGGAATGTGGTTCGCGGGGGAGCGGATGAGGTATTAACATGAAGGTGTCTCTTGTGAGAAGACAAGGTGTAGTATAGAGAGAAAAAAAATGCCCAATGAATTGGAGAAAGAGAGAGTGGAAGCGATGGTAAGAATTCAAAGGAGGTCACATTTTCCCGTCCCCGAGAAGATGGGAAGAAATTGGATGGAGACAAAAGAAGAGAGATAGATAAATGAGATAATTACATAAGATGTGTTGGAAGAACGTCTCTCGTGGCTGCCACAGCAATTCCACTGGCGCTTCTCTACTGGATGGCCGGGAGGATTCTGTCTCTCTGCTTCCTTGGCGATCCTCAGTCCGGACTTGCTGATTAGGGGGGCGCGTGTTTGGACACACTGGTTAACCTCACAAAAGCAAAGAAAAAAACTAATAGGCGCTCCTCTTCCACAAAAGAATGGCCAGAAATCTTGACTGTACTCAGACAGAGATTTGGCTTGAAGAAAAAGGCCCAAATTTATCACTTATTTTCTCTCAATCTTCTCATCACGATCGGGTCATTGACACTGAATCATTTTATTTATGTTCGTATTTTACATAACAGTTTATAAGACGACATTTGAGGAGCACACGCGAGCACTGCCACAATCACTGACCAAATCCACGAGCGGGTATTTTCACACTGAACCACCCCAATCTCGGGATGCATTATTTTATTTCAATCTTCCACCGAAGAGAATAACCCCGAATGTCTCTCCTCTCTCTCTCGCTCTCAATTGCCAGAGAGAGACTCTCTTGAGAATGGACAAACGGACGCACTCACGAGAGAGAGACCACCAGAGTTTTTAAATTGAATCAACTCCTAAAAACACTCAATTAGAAATGAAAGAGCAAATTCTCTCACTCTCCGATATTAATACTTAGAGAAATAAGGATCACGACTCTCTTTCTCTCGCGCAAAGGCACCCACTCTCTC
Source organism: Phlebotomus perniciosus (assembly GCA_918844115.2). NCBI lineage: Eukaryota > Metazoa > Arthropoda > Insecta > Diptera > Psychodidae > Phlebotomus > Phlebotomus perniciosus. The sequence continues at coordinate 362 of CAKKOB020000964.1, read as the reverse complement.
TCTCTCGATTCACTAGACTAGATCCAAACGCGGGCGACTCGCATTTTATTGACTTTTTAGTATTAGTACAAATATGGCGGGTGAGCGCAATGCGTAAGAGTGGGGGAACACTTCCCCTCCGTGACCAATCAGGAGGTGCGCGTCAAAAGGGCGCCAATTCAACTCGAAGTCACGCACGTGGATTATGAAAATGCAAAATTATTTTTTTTGTTGGAAAATTTAGAGAGTTTTTCAAATCATTTGGTGGGAAATTTCAGAGGGATATATAAGAGAAAGAAATGTCTTGTTTCGTGAAACTCGAGAAACCAAGAAATGTTCCGCAAAACTCGTAAAACTCGAGAAAACCAAAGCAATGTTACGGG
>CAKKOB020000963.1:0-30933 GCA_918844115.2 Phlebotomus perniciosus | reverse complement strand
AGATCCTCCAACAAAGATACCCTGCCTAGGACTAGATGAGAAGTCGCCTGCATTTTCACCAGCTGAAACGGATGAAAGTACAAGTTGGCAATCTAGTGATCCTCCTAGTCCGCCTCACATTGTTACCTGGGGTATCCATTTCACATACGCCCACAAGAAGAGGTAGTAGAAATATAAGAGAAATTTAAGCAACATTACTTTTGAAATAAAATTTTTGAATAATTTAAAAATTATTGGTTCTTTCTAAAGCAATTAGTAGATTTTCACGTAGAAAAGTTTGGCATTGATCAACTAAGAAGAAACACTAGTGAGTCATGATGTATGGTAGAGTTGGTCAAGGTATGGTACCCAAAATCGTATATGTACATATTACGGATACCTCTATTCTTCCTTATTACATGGTTCGGGTTTGGGACATCTTTCTGAAGCCGGGATAATCAATAGGTTCCAAAACTCATTCTTCTTTTAAAAATTTTCTCGAAGGACCATTCAACATTTCTCATTCCTTCTAGGATCCCATATCATTTGATTTTCACTAATTTTAATCACTACGTGCGGTTCCTTGGACTGTCAAAATGTCCGCGAATTGGAATTGTTGCTATAAAAATGACGATCGGAGGTGTCCGGGAAACCGAACGAATTTATGGCGACGAATCACATAGAAATCACAAGTTTTGAACTTTTTACGACACAAAAAAACATAATATCAACCAATAAGCAAAGCGATTGTAGGGCTTTGAAGTCAATTCGCGATCTTCCAGCGTATTTTTTATTTGATTACAATAGCCGTGACATCTCTTGTATAAAACCAATATGTTTTATCTCATATAAAAAGCTGAAACGGTAGGAATTTCTTTAGGTCTTGAGCGCGGTTTCTCTCTCGATTTTGATCTAAAAAGAAAATAATTTTGAATTTTACTTATTAATTAGTCATTCTTAAACAAGAAGTGATCATCCATTAGCAACAGGATGGAAGTGTCTTATGAGCTAACAAGAAAAAAGACTCTCAAGTTCTTTGTTGAGTTTCTCCAGAAGAAAGGAGGCCGCTGTACTCTTCATCATCTCTCTAGCAGCTTCGGGAATGCGGAATTCACCCAGGAAATGCGGCAGATGGTGAAGGGGAGTAAATTAGGTAGGCGGCGCGATTCCCAGAAACAAAAGTTGCTTTTCTTACATGGAAATTTATTCTCAAGGTGTAAGGAATTTCCTGGCTGGTTACCCAAGTATCTTCACCATTGAGGGAGATTCTGTGAGTATCAGAGTACTTGTGCCGGATCCGGAAGAACCCACTGAAGGCTTTAGTGTCCAGGAGACGAAGGAGTACTTTAGGGTGAAGCTACTCACCTACTTGCCTTGCAAGAAGATCTCAATAGCGAGTCTTTTCGGGCATCGCAGTCAAGCTCCACCGAACGTACGACAAATCTGTGGGAAGAATCCCAGGGAGTTCAGGATTTTCCTTCTCAAGCATCCGGACACATTCTCAGTAACTGCGGAACACGTAACAGTCTCCAAGATGGAGAAGCTGCCGATTAAGAGGGATTCCGATACTCAAATGATGAAGAAGAAAGTCCAAAGCGTGGGTATCATCATGTTGGCGGAGACACTGAAGGGTAAACCCCTGAAATCCAGCAGTAATCCTGGGAGTTCGTGGAAGTTGAAGGTTTTACAGGAAACCAAGGTGATTGCATCTGTTGGGCAATGCCTCGCCGTCACGGAGGCCATCCTGAAATTAGCCAGGAATGATCTTGTGATCATCAGCTTGGACTGCGAGGGAGTGAATCTGGGCATCAAAGGTCAACTGACTGTGCTCCAAATCGCCACCACAAGTGGTAAAGTCTTTATCTTTGACATTCAAATGTGCCCGGAAATGCTCTCACGCGGTGGACTCAAGACAATCCTCGAGAGTGATAATATTGTGAAGATCATTCATGATTGCCGGAATGACGCTGCTGTCCTCTATAGTCATTTTGGGATCCTCTTGAGATGCGTTCTGGACACCCAAGCGGCTCATGCGGTTCTGCAATTACAGAAATTCGGCAAAATTGTGTCCAGGACCAAAAGATTGTCACTGAATATGCTCTGTGAGAAGTACAGAGTGCCAGTGAATCCCATGAGGGATGAGCTGAAGAGTATCTACCAGGTGGATTACAAGTACTGGGCCAGGAGACCCCTCACTGATGACATGATCCTCTATGCCGCCTCTGATGTCCTCGTGCTGATCAATGAGCAACTCTATGGTGCCATGATAAAGTGAGTTTAACTGTTTTGAAATAAAAGGTTTATGTCTTTGCTGGATTATGGGTCTTTGCTTTGAATTCGGTTTGTGTCTCCGCTTTTAATCAAAGGGGAGATATTAGGGTTAAAGAGACCTACACCACTTCCAGCACTTCTACATTTTGTTTAACAGTTGCCTAATAATTCCGACGCCTCGGAAGTGTTGGAGAAGTTAGAAAAAAAGCTTTGAAGGGCTTGAAATATATAGCTTAAAAGAGCTTTGAAATAAAACTTAATAGAGCTTTGAAGGAAACGTTAAAAGAGCTTTGAAGGGAAGCTTAAAAGAGCTTTGATAGGAAATTTAAAATAGCTTTAAAAGGAAATTTAAAAGAGCTTTTAAGGGAAGCTTTTGAGAGTTTTGGATGGAAGCTTTAAATTTAAAGAGTTTTCACGTCAAAATTTTGGGAAAATTCGTAAAATCTTGTGAAAACTAATTAATTGCTTTAAAAATACTTAATTCGTTCAATTTCCGTTTCCAAAAATTTCATTATATTTCGGGGCAACGATTCGACCTTCAATCTGATGATCCAACCTGATAGAACGATGCATACTGCACTTACATAAATAACCTTACAAAAAATTTTCTAAAGCTCCAGATAACTTCTGCTAACTCATAGCGGAGACACAAACCCAAGGTCGTTAGGTAAAGTTGCATTGTTTAGCCAAGACATGAATCTATTTGGTTCAGTAGTGCAATAAATTAGCCCAAAAATTATGATTTTATTTCACTATTTATTTATAGTGACATTTTGCCAGAAAATCGCCGATTTTTGTCTGATTTGTGCACAAATCAGATTCTCAAGCGGATCTGCAAGAAAGAAGACATGAAGATAGAGAAGTATATTACAGAAATGATTGTAAATTAAAGATCCTCGTAAAATCAGGTTAGTTGAACATCACAAAATGTTTTAAGGATTTTTAACTTTTCGAATAACACATGAATTTTTAGTAACCGCGTTTCGTTTTTCACATTTCGCATTTTACATTTCGATTAGAAACTTGCCAAAAAATAATTTTAATAATTACTACGTCTGTGAATTTTCAGAAATTAGCAGGAATTAGAAAAGAAACGTGTCATATATGATACAACGTGCACAACGTGTACAAAACTGAAAAGCCATTGCTAGTTCTAAATAGCTTCTATGTTTATCTAGAATTAATACTTTAATATTTGATTTTCTCTAGTTGAAATGGAACGGGAAGATAATATTTTGATTTGTCGTTTTGTAAATTTTTGACGACTTTGTTATACCTACTGAAATACAGCTTGTACCTTAACAAACAATTTTCTGCAAATTATCTTGAATTTCTCTTGAGGAATGCACAATTAATTTTTGGGTGTGTTGTGACCAGAATCCGGAAGTGAGATCATTTGGCATTCACCGCAGGGTGTGGGGGGATGCTTTTAAGAATGGCGATGTGTTGTTGAGTATAAGAAAGAAAAAAGCGCGACCCCGCATCAAATTTATTTACTCGCCCAAAGCACCAACAGGTGCTCTTCCCACATTCTCACCTTTGTCATTTTCATCACGTTTCCTCTAGGACTCATCCTCTCCCCATCCATGAGCGCACTAATATCTCTATTATTTCCTCCTCAGAAAACACTCTCCGATTTCTCTTTTGTTCCCCCCTAGGGGACTTTTTCGCGAGCACCCATGACAAAATATAAGAAAAAAAGACAAGGGGAAAACTTTTGAGAAAGATTTTATTGTGTGGGACAAAAGTTAGTTACAATTCTAAAAAGAAATTTTTGAACCTAAAGGACCTAAAGCAAAACAATGTTTGGTCAACAAAATGAAAAATAAATAAAGTTTTTATTTTATTTTAAAATAAATAAAATTTTTATTTTATTTATTTTGAAAAGTGAAAATTTGATTTCAAAATTAGGTAGAGCTTCTTCTAACAAATATCCGACTTTTGAGATTTTTTTTTAAAACGACAATTATTTTGCGCTATGATTGACCCCTGAAAAAGGGGCCCGCCAGGCCTCTGTTCTTCAAATTTCGACCACAGTGTGACGAAATGTTGTGAAATCTGTGAAATTTATGCAGAGTCCCCATGTCAAAACCCTTGGAACAAGTGCGGTGGGAGTGAGATTGGCGCAAAAGTTGCAATTTTCGGATTTGCACGACCTCCCTCGCAAAATTGTACGCCCCGAAAAGCCATCGTGTCATGTTGCATGGACAAATTTTCATGTTCGTGGGAAAGTGCACAAGTCATTCATCGTGGTCAGGAGGAGTTAATTCTTCTGAACTGATGGCAGCACACAGAGTTTTGAATTTCATGGGATTTTCGTTACTTCCGCCCTCGCATTTCTCGCTCTCTCTAGCCCCGGTGTACAAAAGACCGCACCAAAACACAATGGCAACTTTCATGTTTTTGCCGAATGTAGGTAGGTATACGTACAGAGAAATATTATTTTACGTGTTCTGTTGTGGTTGCACACGGGAACACTTCATGAGTGAGCTTTCTCACCTTTCTCGTCGATATTTTCCCCCTGCTCTTACCTGGATATGTGAGAGTTTCACGTATTTGGAATTCTTTTGTAAAATGTTTGTAAAAATTTGTCATTTCTACTATAAAATTACAAAAAGCTTTGTAAGAGTAACGCCAGTTAACATTTTTGCAGAAGTTTGTTACTTTTAACCCTTTTAACTAACATTTTTGTATTTTATTTTATAAAAGGCAAAACATTTTTTAAATATCTCACTCTCGTGAAATTGAGTGTCTGAAAGTGCCCCAAATTTGTCTGAAAGTGCCCCACGGTGGGGGCAAAAATAAATTTTGAAGTAAAACATCAAATTTACCTCCGACTGCCCCAGTCTGCCCAAATAATAATTTCATTTGCGTAAAACAGCTAAAATATACCACTTACGTGTTCATATTAACCTCTACTTGGTGTAGAATTTTAGTTGTTGGAAAGCATTAGACTTACCACAACATGCATTGCATATACTTATACAGTGAATCTCCGGGTAATTACTGATCCATTGAAGTTTGTGTGTGCGTTCAGTGGAACGCCTCATGCATCAATTCAATTATCTGGAGGAATGACTTGGAAGTTTGCAGGCAGTAGCAAAGGGAATATTATCTAATATTGGATTTCACAATGGATTTGTTGACAACAGAACAAGTATTTCGTGTCACAAACATCCAATTTGTATGACGACAATGTCCTGAGACATGAGTTGGTAAAGCACATTCGCCACATTCACCCAAATATTGACTCACTGCATTCGATGATGTTTTGTCCAATGTTACAATGCTAAAATGTGATTGCATCTCATATATTTGATATATGTATGTATGTAATCCTTTCGAGATGCTAGAGTAATCTTGTACAAGTTTATTGACCCACAGAAAAAAATGTTGTGAAACCGTTGCACAATCATGAGATATTTAAATTCAATCTGATGTTGACAGTAAATTTAATGAAAAAAGAACGAAATGTTTTTGACGTCTTTATTCTTTCGTTAAGTTTTAGGGGGGAGTTTTCATTGATTCTCCAAACATATAAGGATATCTTATTGGGAAATTCCTGAAATCGTACAATTATCTTCGATTGGGGCACGTTTTTGTGCGCCACATTCCCCATTCGAGTGATTGCGCTCGTACATTTTGTGGGTCGCCAAGGAGGAAAGCCCCCTCTATTGATTGCTGAGCCCCAGCATCTCCTGAGGCAACAACATATGATAATTTGATGTGGTGGGTCCGCTACAAGTACACCCTTGTTTACATGATGCTCCACACACAAAGGCATTCAAGACTTGTGGATGGCTTCGGATCTCTGAATCCATATAGGGGAGATAGGGGCTCAATTTATGCATTTTAACGAATAATATAGTTTTGTCTAGCTAGATTCGTTTAGCTCATAACTGTCTCAAATTACATCCATTTCTATAAAAGGTTTAAGCAAAAATCTATCAAAAAGCTGACTGAAAAAGCCTGATAAATCAACCCCAAAAAGGGGCAGATTTAGACAAAGTGTCTTTTATAAATTTTATCTAAAAAAACTCATGGATTTTCTTTTAATCAATAAGTAAGTATATTTATTCAGTTAATTTCCAAATGAAAATCATCAAATATATTTAAATAGTTCCAACTTCATTTTCTGGCTAATTTAGCCCCGGTGCCCCCTACCGAAATTTCATCCACACGAGATGGGTTGCCATGGCTTCTGGTCCCATTTCACTCTCTCTCTCTGTCTCTCACTTTGTGGTGCTTCGGGGAGATAAATTCACGGGGAAAAACACACAAAAGTGGATGGGAAAATCTCAGTGAGAACATTTACTGGACCATTTCATTTGGACAAATGCAGTTTGACCGCAGTTTTTGGTGATTTTGGCTAGTGCACGCAAATAAATTCTCGCATGCATGTTGCGCGCGTTGGACCACCAGTGGAGCTGGAATTGTGTCCAGGTGGGGATTTTCTCAATCAATTTAAATTTCTCTAGAATTTAGAACTTGTGCAGTTGAAATTCCTTTTGGCGGTTGCATCATTTCAAAATTGACATTTAATTTGACGTAAGGAAATGTCAAAACTTTTTTTTAACGGTTTAACGGTTGGAAACCGTTGAAACGTAGTTTTGAATCACTCAATTCTTTAATGGACAAATCCAATCTCTTGCCAGTGTGGGTGAGTAATTGAATTAGGTCTCGTCTGAGTCACAAATTGACTCGTGCTCAACACGGGAAATCCATCAAAGTCCCTCAATTCCGTAACACCCGACGGATCTGTCTTGGGAAATACTGAGGCTCTCCCAGGAGAAGAGGATTGGCACCGACCATTAATTTGGCAATGCTTATACGAGAAATTTCCCAGCCACTTCGACGAATGGTCTTTTTCACGAGAGCGTCATTATTCACTCCCGCCAAGTCTTTGCTTTTGAATTTTCCTGGGGAACAACCAAATTCAATTGTGAGGACCACGGTCGACCACTCTCTTGGTCCCTGGGGGGATGGCTGAAGGGGTTGGAGATTGCGTGCCATGGCATCTCCCTTGGCCAATTTAGGGCGTCTCGTCTACAAATGAGCTGCGACTGAGCTTCTCCACAAACTATCAGTCATCCAGACGCTAACAATGCATTTCTCATTTCTCCAACGTCGTAGGGAGTTTGCGGTGGACGTTGGAGAGTTCATCAATCATTTTCTCTCCCCCCACCATTACACTGTCCAGTTCATTTATTGTGTTTCCTGGTCTCCCCATTCTTCGGCCCAGGAGCGTAACATTTCATCTCTGACACGAGCTCAACTTTTTGAAGTTGGCCGATTCGGCCTCGTCTTTAAGAGCTAATGGAGCTAATACGTATAGATTATGCAGATTTTTGCTTTAAGAATCTCTATTGGGAATAAAGAACGGATTTTTATAGCCTTTATTTTATTATGTAATGCAGCTAAGGATTGAGAGGATAATGCAAGAGTCAAGGAAGCGTGAAGTTCAATTTCAGAGCAATGAGGCTGCAAATTAAAACTATTATCTAGAGGAGGAATTACGATGCAAAATGATGCAAGACAATTCAGAGAACCATCCCGGATGGTTTGCATTAATAAAAGTGGAACATGAGAAAATGTGAATTCGCTGGTGAATGACTACTTGCGCAGAGCTTTTCATTTTATAGGGGAAAATTCTTTACAGATTCTCCACTATTGCAGTGGTCATAAAATATCAAAGTCTTCAGACCGGGCTAAGGTCCGAGTTAAGAGTGTTTTGGGTCTTCCGGTCGGTCGGTCGTTTGTCCGTCTGTTTTTCTTAACCCTGAAATGTTTGTTCTGTTATAAAAATTGTATAATTGGGAATTACAAATTATAATAAAAAACAATGTTTTTGCGCTTAGGATTACGCTAACCTAACCTAAATGTATCAGTAGGGTTACAGCTTTGCCAGTAAAGTATACAGCATGTACTGTATACTGGGGTCGAAAAAAAGTGTAATCCTTATAGGATTAGTACGTCATATTTTAATAAGGGGCTTATACACTTTGTACACACTTTGAGAAAACAAAACACTCCTGAGAAGTGCTGACTCCAAGTCTCGGTTTAACCTTCCAAAAATTTGAATTTGCCTAACAAATAACGGTTTTCAACCCCTTTCGCTTTTTGTCTTTTTTGTTTTCGCTCTTGAATCCACCTGCGAAGCAGAGAAACTCAAATGAAATTCTTGCATATTCTCCTTCTAACCGAGTCAGAGGAGAGGACATATTTGGTAAGAGATGGTGTGAAGTTTTCCGAGTGCCATCGCATCCCCTGCAACAGGTTGACGATTGACGCACGGAGTTAATCCTTCCACCCACTCACCAAATGTCGATTCCGATAAACAGAACTGGTTATGCGACACTTTCCATCGATAAAAATTCATGAGCCACCCTTCGGTCCCCCCCTTTACCACCGCCGCCACCCCCTTTTTTCTTGCCTGATAAAAATGTACGAGCGATGCGTGTGCGAGAGGGGAATTGAGAAAGATGCCTTTAAGGATTTCGCCGCTCGTTTTATAGACCTGCTTTGCATATAAATCCGATCTAAACAAATGACTTAACTCTCTTTGGGTATTTTGGATGACTCGGGAGTTGAGAGGGCGGGGGCGGGGGACTCTCAAGGGTGGTCCGGATGGAGCGAAAGTTGGTCTCTTTGTGAATATATAGAGAACAAAATAGCAGCCACGTACATAATTTAGATTTACTATACCAGAGGGAGTGAAGGAGTAAAAGAGGAAACTCAAACCATGACGGAGTTGATCAAATTGAGTGGTTTTATAGATAATGATAAGGATGGACGGAAGAGAGGGGGTTTGTTAGGAGTTTTTAATTTGATTACCATGTTTGTTATGTATATTTTAAATAGTTAAAATATTTATGAAACTACATATCTTACCTTCGAAATTGAAGTTTATTTTCAGAAATATAGCGAAATGTCAAAAAATTGACATTTCGTGAACTTTTATTATAATTTTTCTTAATAATTTATGCAAAATTCTTAAGTTCATCTTTGTTAAACCAATATTAAAGATTTATAATCTTTACTCGTATAATCGGTATAGAATCGAATACCTACTTGTGCCTTGTAAATCATTAATCTCTCATCTGGAAACATTTCAACTCTGCCTCATCATTGAGAGACACTCCTTGAGCCACGCATTGGGCTAAAGGAGGACACAAAACAGAGTCTGTAATGTATTTCTGGGGGCATATTATGAGGAACGGGAATCAGACGAGTTTGTGGACTTGCTGCACGACTTGTCACGAATAAATTGAATTGGCGCCTAAGCGGAAGGCGTACAGAATGAGTGGTAAGTGGGAAATTTTCACGGTGCACAAGGAGGGTTTCAGGATGGGAGGTGTGCTTTTTGATTGAAGCTTCTCATTTCCGCCCACCCATCGCGAACATGTTTCTTGTATTTCGTAGGTTCGTCAATCCGCCTTCCATATACCAGTCAAATTTTCTCGCCTCTTGTATAAGAGAGAGAAATATGGTTCGTCTCGGAAAATTTGATCCATCCTGGAAGAAAATCTCCGTGATATTGTTTTCTCGCCAAGAATTCATCATCTTCCTTGAGGCTAGAGAGGAGCTATAGTCAGCCCATGATATAAAATCAATATCACGGGGTTTTACCCAATTCGCCTTCAAGAGGGATTTCCTTTTCACCTCTCGAGAGGCCACTTGGGCCAAGCATTCCCGCCGGAAATCCCATGTAAATTTTTATCATCCCTTTTTATGCGTTTAGAATTTCCTCTCTCCAACTAAAGACTTTTTAATTTCTCCAAGAATGAATTTTAGGCTTACTGGGCGATAAATCTCTCAAAGGATCTGTCTTGCAAGATGGTACCGAAAATGTATACTTACCTACATATTTAAAAAAAAAAAAAGGAAGAAATTGATAGAACGAGAAATAAATACCATCCATAAGAGAGAGAGAAGGGAAAGAGGGATAGATTTTACTTATTCTCCTCAGGGTTGGAATGGACAAAGGTCCTTTGTCTTTCGCTTATGGTATTTCTGTTGAACGCAATTTTTTAATGTATTCTGCAGATGAAAATTCTGCATGAGTTCCATCTCCCTTTCTCACTATATGATATAATTAATACGACACGTGCAAAAAGGGACACAATAATGGTGTCACCTTTTTTATGCTCAACGCGTGTTTTCCCGCTTTTGTTGCGGGCTTCAGAAAAAAATAAAAATGAAGTGGAGGGAGTGTTTGTTTCACCTCCCCACACTGTCATAAATTCATGAGGGTGGCTCTCGTTCTGCAGCATCCCCACAAAAGCCCCAATTTACTCGCATACATGCATCACTTTTCGAAACGCAGCGTTTAATGTGGACGGAACATAATTTTCAAACCACACGCTATAATCACGAGATGGTTTAAATTTCATAATGATGATAAAAATTTTTAAGGGAAACATTTCTTAATTGGTTGAGAGATCTTATCAACGCTTGCAGCGCATTTAGACTGTGAATCCTTTCAAATAAGCAGAATTCTAAGCTCGGTAGACGAGAAACAGTTTATATATCGTGACAAGGGAGAGATATTAGACTTGAAGAGTCGTACACCACTCATCCATTTCTCATCATAATATCTCCCCCTCGTCTCGTCTATTAACCCATTTTACTTAATTTACGCTTATGTAAATTATTGTGTAAATTTCCCCGTCAGCATTTTGTGGTCGTTGAAGGGTTAATTTTTGTTATTTCTCGGGAAAAGGATATAGTTTCAGTTCTTTCATTTCATTTTTAGGTTTCCAAATCCCCAAATTTTGAGGTGTTTTTTAGAATCCTCCACTTACCTAATTTTTGTTTTTGATATACTATGATCACAAATGGGTTAACTCAAAACAAATACGCATAAATATGATGTTGGACAGTGTGGCGAGTGCACGAGAGCACGTCCCCGGATGAATATTCAAAGTCTTTCCCTCGGGTGGATAGTGCGCGGAGCAGCCAAATCGCGAATGGATGATGACGGAGGATGGGGAGGAATATAGGGTAGGAAAACAGTCCGCGTGGTTTGCGGATGACCCGGTCGTAAATAGTGAAACGCCGGCGGAATTGAGCCCCGTGGTGACCGTTCCCATATACGAAATTCTCATAATTAGGTATCTCGAAAATCTTACTAATAATTCAGTGATATTAATGTTGGGAAAATCCCCAGGGAATAACCTCCCTATGTCGAGGAAGAAATGTTTAAGGACATTTTTTCTCTCTCATATATCCACTGTAAAATCCTGCCCAATCTGATGGGATGAAATGTCTCGAGGATGACTGTCGGGCAGCTAGAAATTTTTGTCAATGCCGAATGTTGAGCTTTCCCATCTATTTATCCATGGTGGGTGTGTCGAGGTGAAAGAGACCAGAAGGGACAATGAGGCTGTCCATTGTGACCCTGGAGACCTCTACAGATGGACACACTGGAGACTCATCTATCACACGATGAGTAATGAATTTCACTGTTGGTTTTGATCCTGACATTCTATGTCCCATCCTCCCTCCCCCAAAATGTCCTCAAAAATATTTGATAATTCGCTCCCCCACAGCATGATTTTGGGGGACGAGAATGCCAAAGTGGTCGTGACATGGCAAGAAAATGGGGATATATTTTTGAAGAACAACTCAGGGAGTCCCTTCCTTGGACAGTCGCCACAAGCAAAAAAAAATCAAGCACGTGCTTAAGAGGGGAAACTATCAATCGATCAACAATTCCCAATCATCCAATAAATGCCTCAGAAGCAAAACTTAATACCCACCAATCTTCCTCATCCACATCTCAATGTGGCGCCTTTGTGTGCCTTCTGGAAAATCAATTTGTTCGACTCAGACATACTCTCATGGCCGAATGGACGATGGAGAGATGGTAAACCCCCCCTTAATCTATTTGATGAACTCGCGGGATATCCAGCACCGAAAAAACACTCACAATTCAGCTCATCAAATGAATATCTCTTGATGAGAACAACTTCAATATTCCTATCGATGGGATAATGTGTATTTCATTATTGTTGAGCTTTTCCCAAGAAGTTTATCTCTTTGCTCTCTTTCTTTTGATTGATAGTTCGATTAATTGATGGATTTTCTCATAAGATCGTGGTTATCCTAAGAAAATCGGTTTTTAGTGCTCAAAAAATGCTTCTAGAGATGGGATTAGGCCATTTTGGGAGATAAATTTGAAAAAAAACAAAAGATTGGTAATAGTTTGTTATTTGTTTGTAATAAATTGTAAAATTTTCACACATTTAACAAAAAATTTACAAATTTACAAATTTTTTGTAATTTTCTATAGGAATGTGATCTCTTTTTACAAACTTTTACCAAACATTTTTTTCAGAGTAGGTATATTTTTTTTAAGTTTTGAAAAATGTATCAGAAATAGTCTTCCAATTCGCTAGGAGGAAAAAATTGCGTCCTACCGTTCGTCCGTGTGTCCGTTTGTCCGTGTGACTGTTTTCTATTACACCAAACGGTTGTAGATAGAGTTATCGGGACCCCCCCCCCTTAAGTTGATCTAGATATTACTTTATGGACCTTCAATTCTTCGAGATCCTGACCCAACCCTATAAAACAATATCTTTTGAAATTTATAATATTTCTTAAAATCAAAAATATAAAAATATTTTTTTTTATCAACGGAATAACTCTGATTACAAGCTAGCAAATTCACTTTACACTGATTTTTTTTAAATAAAAAAACAGAAAAAGCATCAAAGCTCTTCGCAATATTTAAATTTGGTCAAACGACTAAAAATTATTTTACAAAAACAGACATTTCTCTCTTTCTATCAGTTTTTTTTATGTGACTCAAATGCAGCACTGATAAAATTCCTACACTCCCAATTCACGCCAGAGTGTTGCAACATTTTATGAGTTCGCCGTTTCGAGAAATTCAGAAGTGGGATGTCCCTCAAACAATTTCACAAAATTGACTCAGTGAATAGTTTATAATGAATGAAATTCCTTCGCATTAACGAAATTGCGACACAAATTCGCGAAATCGACAGAAAGTCCGGTGCAGAATGTGAAATATCCCAGATAGAAGTGGATTCTGGTCTCTCTCTCTCTCTCTGGAGCAAAATTATGTAATTCACTGTGAAAGTACTTTTGTATACAGATATTTTGTGTTGAGTCTATTGGAGCGTGTGGGTGGAAAAAAATTTAGCAAGTTTTTTTTCCGTCAGCCAACATCATGCACAAATTGATATAAATTCTCTAGCTCAGAGTGTCCCTATTTGGGCATCACCAGCTGTGAGATGAGAAAAAAAGTGTAATCATTCATCATTTCCTGCAACATTATTCTCCAGTCTATATTTTTCGGATATTTCTGCGGGCATTTTGCAATTAATTTATTAAGGCAAACTGATGCTTTGACGCCAGAAGGGATTAAAATCCACCCCACGGACTCTGCGCTGATGAGCTGCGGAAGATGGTCAAATGGGTTTCGAAGCACCAATTCCGTTTGTCTTCAAAATTGCTGACATCGATGACAGTGATGAAGCCCTTCGTTCGTCCTGCAGCTCAGTCGTTTCTTGTGGTCCCCATTTACGTGATGGCTGGAAAAATTCCTTGAGCGTCTAGAATTGTAATGAAATATTTGTGTGCTTCAGCAAACATGAACCTTCGACTTCTTTTTTTTTCTCCATTTAACTCATCATTTTGAGATTCTGGGGCAAAGTGTATGTGTGGGGGCAATAAATATCGTAGTCAACAATTTTCTCCTATGCCATCATATAAGGAGGAAAAATGTTGAAGAAGGTGGACAAGATCATAAAATCATTTCTTATAAAACTCTTGAATATTTCCCTTTGCCGAAATAAGCAATTTTTCTAGGAAATACAAATGTTTGTTTCTCAGAAAGCATGATATATGCAATTTTGAGTGAAATCTTGCAGATAAGAGAATATAAAAATTTTAGCTTTGATTCTTCTGCATTCACATGTCTTTATATTCACATGAAAATAAAGTCGATCCGATCGGTTAGAAACTTTGGGGATGCGATACTAAAGACTGCACGTCTTCAAATGTTAACAATTTAGGTATTTATATTCAGTAAAAAAAATATAGGAATAAATTTTATTCTCCCAAAATTCGCACCTAAAATCCCCTAAGATAATAGACATTCTTGGGTTTGTTATGATATGGGAATCATAACTCTCATAAGCGAGGCATACTTGAGGCTTATCGCGCCCTTTCATGTGTAAAAACATCTCTCATCAATATTTTACAAATACTTTTTCCAGTGCATTTTCTGCTTCTTTCGAAGCACTTGTTATTTCGTCATATTCATGCGAAGACGTTCAAAAAGTCGACTTGAGTTTATTGTAAAACTTCTTATCGTAAGTTGATTCCTTTCATGAAACATGAGATGTTGATTTTCTCTCTGTGAAATGAAGACAAAGCAAATAATTCTGAGATTTTGGCCGATTGTTTAGATCATATCAAAATGAAAATAAACATTAGATGAAGAGGAGAAATTTATGTGGAACTGGAAAAAGCCACTCAAGGCGAAGCAAACAAATGATTCGGTGTACATTAATAAATTAAATTAGAAATTAATTTAAAACAAAAGCTCCCCAAAGTTCCAATTTGAAAGCTTTGAAGAGCTTTCAACACATTAATTTGATTTTCTTTACTAAAGCAAAAGCTTTCTAAGAAAGCTCTCTAGAATTTTCAAAGCTTTAAAAATTATCCGAAAGCTTTACAAATTTTCCAGAACTTTTTTAAATGCTCGTGAATTTCTGCAAAGCTTTACAGCAATTTTAGAATGTTTTCAGCTAATCAAGCGCACATTTTTTTAAATTTAAAAATGTCCATTAAAGCTCCTGAGTATTCAAAAGCTCTTTAAAATCCTAAAGCTCTGGAAAAACTTCCTAAAGCTCCAATTCCGAAGCTTTAAAGAGCTTTCAACCTATTAATTTCATTTTCTATACTAAAACTTTCTAAGAACTAGAACGCTTTCCCAGAAAGCTGTAAGAAAATTTGCAAAAGCTCTGCAGAATTTCCAAAAGCTTAGCGAGAAGTCCAAAGCTCTGAAAACGACTGGAAGTTTTACAAATTTTCCAAAACTTTTTTAAATGCTCACATTTTTCTTAAAAGCTCATGAAAGTTTTCAAAAGCTCTTTAAAAATTCTAAAGCTGTGGAAAAACTTCCCAAAGCGTTTGATTTTCCTTGGATGCTTTCAAATTACTTGATTTATCTTAACACTTCCAATCCACTTCCCAAAAGCTCTCGCGCACTTCCATTCAAATGATCACTTCATATAATTTATCATACTTTTTTCGCTATAAACTCTAAATGCCATCGCCAGCTAAAATGCCAAATATCGCCATCAAGTTTATTCTTAACCTTGGGCGCACAGTTCGATCTTTTAGTCGTCTCTGCAGAAATTCCATGCGTATAAACTTATTGTCCTCCAGTCGATCTGATCAGTATCAAAAGATCACCCAACAAGAGCAGAAGAAATTTCAAAAGTGTTTAGTGAAAATGACGGAGAATTCATCAACTCAGACATCCCAATCATCGTGCTTTGGCACCTTGGAAAATTTCATCCCCGGCAAAGATTCCAATTTTAAGGAATATCTCGAGAGAATGGAGTATTTCTTCCTCATCAATAAAATCACGAGGGATCGCGAGAAGGTTGCGGCTTTTGTGATTCTGGCTGGAAGGAAGGTCTACAATGATCTTAAGATTGTCGTTTCGCCACGAGAGGTGAGTGATCTCACATTTGCCGAGATAAAGCAGAGTTTGATCACTAAGTATTCGGCTAAAAACAACCAACTTCATGCTCGATGTGAGTTTTACAAGAGAGTACAGAAGGAAGATGAAACTGTTGGTACTTTTGCGGAGGCTTTGCGAGCTTTGGCTGAAGAATGCTTTTTCGGGGAGTTTCTCAACGAAATCTTGCGGGATAGATTCATCGGAGGCATTCGCAACACAATTATTCAGGAAAAGTTAATTTACGACAGTGATCAGACATTCAATGAGGCTCTCGAGAAGGCCAGAAGCTACGAGATTGTTGAGGAAATTTGCAAGAAATTTGCCAGATTGTAATTTGTGAGTTCTTTTTGTTAACATTTCCAATAATTTTTTCATTCAATAAAAGAATCTCAGAGTATTTCGGGCAGAGTCTTTCTTTTTAAGAAATCCACGATGAAATGAAGTGATTGCCAATGTCCTGGACACGATGCGGTGAAAGACAAATAACCCGCACAAGTGTGGCTCTCCTTGACACCCTCGGTATCAGCGATCGTGACTGTTAAGACGTGCAGAGGCACTGAGACACGTTTAAGAATATTAATTTGCATACATCCCGAGCAATGAGCCAATTCCTATTCACACCATCGTGTTTAATGTATCTCTTCATATCCACACTCAAGTCAAGGCGGGATGGAACGTGTGGCAGGAGGGAATTGACTCGAGAGCTCACCCATTGTTCCTAGGGACTGACACTGATGAAGATGATGAGAGTCGGATGGGATTCGCATGAGAATTTCTGCACTCATTCTCAACACGTTCTCACCGAATAGGTAAATGTTTAAGCTTCAGGAGGGCTTGAGGTCACGAGGAGACGCATTTTTCACAATATTTTTCAACCCTCCCCCCCAAATTTTCGCGAGGTGATTTCAAAAAGGAATTGAAATACAATTTATGGCAGAGTTAAGCTCCATTTGTAGGTCTAAATTTACTTCTCTTTGTTTGAAGCTATTTGGTTAGAATAATAAATAAACTCAATGGCTATTTAATTGGCTGATTTAACCCTTTATATCACGGAAAAATTTCAGAGCATAATTTAAACATGCATTTATGAGTTAAGGGGAGTTCAAGAATCCTTGGAACAATTTATCAATTCATTGACTATGTTTATATGTACACTTAAATAGTCCGGATCAAAAGTAATCTATAGGATCAAATAGAGAGAGTCTTGCTCGTTTACACAGCAAAAATTTGGTCTGATTAATATTAAATGTCAATTAAACGTGTTAAAACGAGATTGAACGTCTTCTATCGCTTCTAACTGGTTTAAAATGCTGTTTAATGCAATTAAACTACATTAAAGCGCTTCTTAACGGTTTAAAATGCGTTTTAATGCAATTAAATGCGATTAAATACGCTAAACGCGATTAGACGCTCTTTTTAACGCTTTTAACCAGCTTAAATTACATTTTAACGCAATTAAACGTGACGAAATACGGTTAAATGCGTTCAAACGCCTTTTAACGCCTTTAACCGGTTTAAAATGCGTTTTAACGCAATTAAACCGGGATTAAATACGTTAAACACGATAAAGCGCCTTCTAACGCTTGTAAGCGGCTTAAAATGCGTTTCAACGCGATTAAACTCCGTTAAAACGCCCTCTGTATCGCTTTTTAACGTTTTAAATATTGAGGATGTATGATTGGGGCAATGTTATTAAGTGATAACCAATTCTAAACAATAAAACAGAACTCTAATCGTCAAAGCGGCTCTGAATACCAAGTAATCCCGGATTACACTGGTTTAATCCGGCTTTTAATAGTCTTTAGGACAATCCTCTGGCTTTGTCCGATTGACCTACATTTTATTTCGGGATTTCCTCAAAATTTTTGCCTAAAATATGTCTTAGAAAGTCCAGAGAAAACTATTAAAAATTTGGAAAACCTGGGTTAATCTCATAATTATTTTATGAATTTAATACGAATACATCTAAAGGGTTAAGTTCTTCGATAATTTTCGATAACGTTTTCTTTTTGTCGCATCAGCACATGTTTCAAAGATCTTTGGCATTGATTTCCTCATGCATATACAATTCTCAATTTGTGATCGTCCACGCGGTTGGGGCTCATAAATTAGTGCTGACAGACGCTGGAGTGCATCCGGCGAGTGTTTGCGCTGTATCCAAATTAATTGCATGCATCAGGATGAATTTGCTTTACATTGAGATCCTCTAGACAGACATCTGTAATGTGATACAAACTCATCCAATGGCATTGCCTCCCATATAAATGTGCAACAAATGTCAACATAGGGAATTACCACTTACTGGGTGGGGGGGGGTTGAAGTAGCATCATCTCCTTAAGGGTATCATCTCTCTGTGGTTAATGTGTGAGATGATCCGATGGTATGTATGCTCGGTGGAAACTCCATCAGTGCCAATGGTGGTTTTGGGGACAAGAGTTAAGGCCTGGGGGTGCGAGTGAGGGGGGGAGGCAAAAGTCTCTGCCTCATGATTTGTTGACGATCTTCTAATATTGTGTAGGTGTCATGTATTACACCAGAAGCCACTTAGAATATTAAACAGTTGCGGATAGGCCGAATGCGGGGGAGCTGGCGACAAGGGGACTGAAATGCCACAAAGGAGCAAAACAATGGGGGACTAATAGGAAAAAGTGGCTTTAATTGGAAGTTCTCCCACATCCTCATGTTTTGGGCTTAAAGTCACAATAATTTGCTTTAAGAAAATCTTAGGGGGTTTAAGAGAGAAATTTCCTTATTTTTTTTCCTAATTTGAAATAACCAAACGATGATAATTGAACTAATCGAATGAAGACTTTTCATTCAACCGTTGATCATTTTTTCCCATATGTCCCGTCAAATCCGTCATTTTCCAATCCATGTTGGATATTAAAAGCCCAATAAAACAATAAATCCTACTTTGTGCTCTGCCAATGTTCCGAATAAAAGGACATCCCGGAAAAGTACACAAAGAATTTGCAGCACAGAAAAAGTATCGTGTTTTGTAACAACGTAATATTGGGATTTGCGACAGATAACAATAAATCTTCTCATTATTTTTCCCCCAAAAAAGCGCCAAAAAAGGGGAGAGAGAGAGTATAAAAATTTATATTGCCTTCACAACATACAGGGCGCCATTTAATTGCAATTTACGGAAGATTAGTCAATTGATTTACGCAATTTTTCCCCATTGAAGATGTCAATATATCGCGCGGTGTGGCACGAAGTCAAATCAAATATGTTATCATGGTGCTTTTGTGAATAATAAATGAATATTTTTCTATAAAGCTGGCTTCTCCATTGAGCGAAAAAAAATATTATGTACTTTTCTATGCATATCGCGAATGATTTATTAGCAGTGCTGTATCATTTCCTCACTGGCGAAATAAAATGTCGTTTATCATTTTTGATGGATTATAGAGCTTCAAATAAAATATTTTTTAATAGTGAAAATCCCTCTTTTCACTCATTTCCTGCGCTATAGTGAAAAATTTGATTATATGCATCTCATTTTTTTAATACGATAGAGCAGTTGCACTGTGTTTTTGGAACTTGATCCTATATTAATTTTGCTTTGGCCATAATCGTGCCTTTGTGTGTGAAAAAGCTCTTTTGCACATGTTTAAATGCATTTTAATACTGAAAATTGTAGTAGAGAAAATCTCACTGAAAATTTTAATCACATATTAATATATCGGAAACATCCAATTGAATATTAGCGAAGACTTAATTATTATCTCATGTGTTGGTAAAACAATATCCAGGATCATGGGGGAAAGCCTGTCTACATAAATTTCGGTTTGTACAGAAAAAAATTCAATTAATTTGTATATTTAATCTCTGTAGAGTTAAATTTTAATTGAAATTTGTGCGATACGGAATGATTTATACTTGAAATCTCAGGGAAGGTAACTTCTTTGTGTCTATGACAATCGATGGAGGCGCCTGGTTGGTATATCGAGAGGAAACACCAAAAGTTAATTTAAATCAAATCACTTGTCACATGCGTTGCATATATAAGGAGATGTAATGTGCCTCACAATGAGCTTTCACATGTATTTCAATCAGGGTGCTTATGTACATTGAAATGGAGATCGATAAGAATTGAAATACATGATACTGATGGCAGTGGAGGCGCCTGGTGCATAGCTCTGAATAGGGAATCTCAATGAATTTATTTTCAAATAGGGAATTTAATAAAGAGTCAAACTATTTTCTCTAATTCAGCAAAATGATTTTAAATCGGAATGTTATTTTTGCAGTCTATTATATTCGATGCGAGATCCATTATCAACTATATATGTAAAACTATTTTAACAATATACCTGAATCTTGTTATATGAACCATTGATTGTCTGACAAAATGCAATTTTGTTTGACAGATTTAACCTGAATTTAAGCTTTTTGGGCTTTTTGTTAATTTTGCCATTACATTGTATAGTACGACTTTTACTCCCAGTAGCTGAAACGCGCATGAAGCAGGGTGAGCTTTACTGATGCAATTACGTAATTAATTGAAGTATTCAATTTATGGAAATTGACAATAGACATCAAAGGTCTATTAAGTGTGAGAAAATAGAGCTGGTGGCGAAACAAAGGGGGGCAGCATAGAATTACTCACCCTTTGAAAGAACGCCATTTAATTAATTTAATGATAAATAGGGGCCTTCAGTGAATTTCCCAGTGTATGTGTTTCTCGCGTGAATTAAATATAATAATTATGAGCACCGTGTCATCCACAGGGTGTCACGATTAATTTAATTGCACCGGGAATAAATTTGCTGTACAGGAGGAGAATACAATTATTAAATGGTTAGAGTAACTTACCAATTTATCTTTTACACAGCGAATGATGATGTAGATGGGAAAGGGCAGGAGGGTGGTGGAGCCCATGATGTAGCCTATAGCTTCTGCCCATACAGGAAATACATATTCTCTGTATTGAGTGTTTTTCATACCCGTCATAGTGAAAATGAAAATGCTCTGGAAAAGGTGTAAATGGGAAGTTAGAAAGTTCCTGGGAGAAATATTTAAATTATATCTCACAATGGCTCCAAGGGGTGTCACAATTGTCCATACAATCCTCCAGTAGCTTCGTATGAATATATTGAATTTAATGCCCATCTCGCAGAGATTACTGAAGGCTCTGTCCATGCCGTAAACCCAGGAAATTACGATGATCTGTTAGGGAGAAATGACTTGGGTGAGACTGAAAGAAAAGCCTGATGTCAATTGTCGTGCTCACCTCTGCAAAGCCAAGCAGGAGGATGGCCCAACTGGCTGTGTTCCACTCCACCAGGGTGAATAGGTAGACACCACCATTGCAGGTCATCGGAAGAGCTGCCGTGAAGCAGAAGGCACAAGTTCCTGCCGTTACCTTTTGAAATTGACATAGCCATCAATGCGATATAGAATGTCTTTATGGTCTTTATGTTGAATAAATTATGGTCAGTCAATTAAGGCCAATGGGAAATTCATTTCAGAAATATTTTATACAGGAAAGACAAAGGGAGAATTATGGATGGCAGTTTTCATTAAGGGATGTGGAAATTTTGAGATGGAGTTAGATGATTAAGAGAGTTAATTATTCTTTAAAATTACTATTTTTTTAAAATCAGATAACCTAATCTTATAAATTGTATTTAAAATCGATTTACTCCTCTATTCGGCAACTTTTTGGAATCTGGATTCTTGATTTCTTGAAATATCTGTTTCAATTTTCCTAATGTTTGACAGATGGCGCAGCCTAAAATTTGGCTTTTGGATTTAGATAACGACAATATTTCATATTCCGGTGTGACTATTTTGTAACACCGATTGTCGTTATCCAAATCCAGAAACCAAATTTCAGGCTGCGCCATCTATCAAACATTAGGAAAATTGAAATAGATATTTCAAGAAATCAAGAATCGATTCCAAGTTGCCGAATAGAGGGGTTGAATTAACAAACATTTTTGACTTCATTAAATATGTTCAAAAACTCCATACGAGTTGCACAACTTGTATTTGCAAGACGATTTGGTG
Source organism: Phlebotomus perniciosus (assembly GCA_918844115.2). Lineage (NCBI taxonomy): Eukaryota > Metazoa > Arthropoda > Insecta > Diptera > Psychodidae > Phlebotomus > Phlebotomus perniciosus. The sequence goes on along the minus strand of CAKKOB020000963.1, from coordinate 8,941 downwards.
AATGCATAAAACATTAACAATACTGTTTAATAACTGTTTGATATTATCCAAATATTGAATTAGTTTCACATTATTTTTGATTTCTATTATATATAAAAGTTTCAAATAAAAATATTTTAGTAAATGAAATTATTTAATTTAAGACCAAGATTTTAAAATTCTGAGATATATTCACCCTATTCTTTTATAAATCGTTTATGAATAGATGGAATCAATTCTGATTGCAATTTTAAATAAATTTGTATTGAAAGTCATTAAATTGTAAATTGCAAAGAGTAAATTTTTTTTCATGAAATATGGAAATAAATGAAAGGTTCGTCAGATTATTGTGCACATCAATATTTGTATTTTAATGATTTTACATTTAAATTTGCCTATAATTTCATCGCGTATCATAAAATTAAATTTGAAATCATCACCATTCAATAGATGCATTTCCAAACTTCATTGCATGTCATTCAATGTGCTCATTAAGCCAGCATATTAATGAAAATTGAAATTAATAACTCAATTATTCAGACAGCTAATCTACTAAAACGTATGATTTTATTGATTTTTCTCCGTGTTACTTTAGTGTTGGCAAATGAGCTACTAATGAGTCAATCTAATTCCATTATTGAGGCAATTGAGCCACTCCAAATGTTGCCCAAAAATTTTCCTCGGCAATTACATGGGTTTAGGAGGGTGGGGGGGGGGCGGTAGATGAAATGGGGATTTACATGGGATGATGTTTAACTTACTCGCCATTTGTGTTTTCGCAAATGTGGCCAACGGTCGATGATGGCTGCGGCGAAAGAGAAAGTTCTCAGTGAATTTGAGAAAAAACTTTTCTCACCATTATTTGGGCTATTCTTTGCATTGGGGGGGGGGGAGGGGAGGGGGGTGGTTTAAGGGACAGATGAGACTGGGTAACAAACCTGTATTAATGGCTTCAATTCCACCAAATTGACTCCCCATTCCGAGGATGAACATCATGAAGAAGAAGCAGACGGCCCAGAGTTGAGGCAGGGGCATCATGAGGACAGCCTGCGAGGTGTGAGAACGGTGTTTCATGTGGTGAATAAATGGAAAAAGCGTAAAAAAAGGAAGTGGGCACAGTGGCAATAAATCACGAGGGACTCTGATCCGATATCTCAGAGTGTTCCAACTGGGAGAGCGCGTGGAGCTCTTTTTTTTGCTTCTTACCTCTGGATAGGCCACGAAGGCGAGGCCAGGACCTTCCTGGGCCACATTCGAAACGGACGTATCCATGTTATGGGCCATAAATCCGAGAATGGAGAATATCGCAAATCCAGCAAAAACGGCCGTCAATACATTCGTCGTTGACACGAGTATCGCATCAATGTGGCAATTATTCTTAAACTGTTTTTTTTCGTCATCGGACAGGGGGTTCACAGGCCACAGCAATGTCATGGGGAGGGAGATGAAGAAAAGAGAAATGAGACAACTTTCATCACCCAGTGATTTTTCAGAACATCCAAGAATTGCTCCAAATCTCAAGTGCTGAGTTGTCGGAAAAGTTCTCGATAATTTCTCATACGTCGACTTACTTGGTTGTAGGAGGCAAAGGTTACCAGAGATCCACAAGCAATCCCAAAGCTGTAGAATGTCTGAGATGCTGCATCTGCCCAGACACTTGGTGAGAGCAATCTCTGCCAATCTGGCTTGATGTAAAAGATGATACCGTCTATGGCGCCATCGAGGGTGGCACCTCTGATCAGTAGAGCTGTGAGCGTGACGTAGGGGAATAGGGCTGTAAAGTAAACCACTTTTCCAGCTGACTGAATACCCTTGATGATGCAGCAGAAGGCTATGATCCATGCCAGGAGGAGGCATAGCACCAGTTGCCATCTTGGGTATCCCCAGTTGTCCCACGTGGCGTCACCGAGACCTAGAACGTACTCGCTTGGGAAGGAAGCAATGAGATCGTATTAGGATGCAAGATAACTAACTAAATAGCAATTATACTTGTAGTACTCCTCAGAAGCTAGGACTCGGTGAATCACATCTCGAAGCGGAACTTCTTCTGCTGTTCCTTGTGTCAAGCAGTAACTAGCATTTTTGCCAAGTAGATCATGACTTCTGCAAATGCTATCAACGTTTGTACACGTTCGATTCCAATAGATGAGATCTGAAGGGGTGTTGTTGTTGTTTTTCTTGCAAACAACGTCCTCGAGGCTACTGAAGCATCCTTAAGAGAGAGACATTAGGATTTTGACCTAGTTTGGACCTAAACTTATTTGATTTTCCTTACTGTGAGTGTTGTAGTCGTGGTTGCAATGACCCCAACTGAGTTCTGATGTGAATGAGGCAAACAAGTAGAACAAGATCCACGATACAATGATCATGTAGTAGATCGTAATGAAAATGATCACAACTAGTGTACACATTCCGAGTCCTTCGAAAAACGGCGCCAGGCGAGCGTAGGCCTTGTTGGGACCTAATCCACTGTACTGACCTATATAGAGTTCTGCGAAGAAGATCGGCAGACCAATGACGATCACCATGAGGATGAAGGGTATCAAAAAAGCGCCTGGAAATCACAATTTAATGTTATTTAATGTTATCTTATGAGGCTACTGTGGCACAGATATACCCCAATAACTATGTCGCATATACTGTGTTTGGTAGTGTCAATATTTGCTAATTAACACGAGCACGAGATTGTGCTGATATCAGTACTGGCCTCGGAAAGTGGTGATAAATTAAAGGGGTTTATCTGAGAATTAATCCTCCCAATATGTTGAGATTAGAGAACAAAATTGCTGTTATGCTTTTTCACCCAGGTATAATATCTGAGGCAGTATAGGGAGTGCAATGAAAGGATTTTATCTCGCATTTCAATTGCCATTGAAAATCAATCGGACCTTGTGCGAACCTATAGAATTTTCTGCATGTGGGCGAACATTGTGCACTGAGGGTAGTGATTTTTGAAATCCCTCCTATTTGGATGGTAAAATCTAATTTAGCCCTCCAATAAAATCAAAGTTCGGACTACTTCTGAATTCACGAACATGCACCATCATCGTCCATAGTTCAGAGTTTGCCGTCTGCATATTGATTACTGATTGCCTTCTCTCTGAATCCTTTGGACAGCGATATGATGTAATATATTATATATCATGGATTACGGCACAGTTTCACTCACTTGTCTGAAAACAAATTCACTAACACGCTTTGGGGTTGGATTATGCAATATGAAATTTGTTACTTTACAGAATTAGCTAATTGTCGAATTATTCATGAGATAATCAATGGAAAATAATAAAATTTAAAATGTTTAAAATCTCAAAAATAGCCCTAAAAGTTCTTCTCTATTTGGTGATTTTCATCTTATATGAGTTTTACATAGTCATAATATCCTCCCACATTATTAGAAAATTACAATCCTAATGCAGGAAACTGCCCCAGACTCCCCACCACGGAAATTACCAGCATTTATGGTAATCTCCAGTGTTAAAATGACAGTGAATTTTACACAAAATTCCAGGAAACAGCTTCAAAGTTGGTGTCGAAAATCTGTAAATTTATCTAAGTCTTCGCTTGGGAAAGTTCATTGATGAAACAATCCACTGGTGGGGCTTCATGTGAACTCGAGAGTTGCCCTCCACTTGTGGTGGGAGTCAAAGTTGAACTTTCAGATTATATTTCTGTGGTTATTGTTATGATTTTTAAATCTCACCGTGTTAACCAATTTTGCCAACTTTCACGTTCAGCGAACTGAAAATCAACACATTGTATCCAAATCATTTTCTGGAGAGAGCTTGGGAATGTTAGAGCTTTTCTACCAGCTGGAAAGTAATTTGTCAGAAGAGGCACTTTAAAAGGGGCTAAGCAGTCGCGAGGGGTAACTTGTAATTAGTCGCACTAAAAATGAATAAAGTATATTTTACGAGAGACTGGGTGACATTTTCACCCCAGCATGAAAAAGGGAATATAAGGGTTGTTTTTTTGCTCTCTCATATAGCGAAGAGAGAGCTTTTGCAATTAAAACGCATGTTGCGAAATTATCTAGGGTGGAATTTATTCAAATTAGTGCGATATGGTCACCATTAATTCTAATTTTTCATTAATGGGACTTTTATGAATAGTTTCTCGCCATCCGATGGATATATATGCGCAAATTGGGAAAACTCTCCAGTCATTTTCCACATACGCCGGCGGAGATTGCAGAAAATCTCGTTAGAGCATTTGTTTGGAGATCCCATCCAACATTAATGAGGAGTTGAATTATCTTAATTGCTCAGTATCTCAACACTTGCAACTTTTGTGATTTTTTTCCACCCGAATCAAAACGTTAATTGAAAAGTTTTAAAGTCAGAGTTAGTCAGTTACCCTTTGTATAATATTAATTATTTATGAAGTTAAAAAGAGATTTTGGGGATTAGAGGAGAGGAGGGTAGGATGGGCTTAATTTCCTAGATGGCGTTCGCGATTCTTATATAACTTTATTCTAATTATAATCTATTATTTTTCTTAAGATTGCTTTTTAACTCTAATTGGAAGAGAGCGTGTGGGAAAACTTTCAGCCAGAGAGCAACTCAAATGTCAGGAACTGGAGTCTGAAAGAGGGTATAATTAAAAATAAATTCCAATGGTAAATCTCACTAAGGGGAACACAAGTATCGCCACGGAGTGAGGAGTCTGAGATTGGGGGAGCATCAAGTGGCAAAAGCTCCGATGAAACAGAACAAAAAAAGAGAAATGATGTGTAAGAGCACAAATAGTGCAAAAGCTGAAAAATCTATTCACATGCTGCAATTTCCGGCATAGGAAATGACTGAGAGAGTGGCAGACAAGAGGGAGGACTCAACTAGGAGACAACACATCATTTGATCTCTCCGACAAAAAAGAGTGAATTGTTGCTAGAGACGGTGGTATCGGAGCTTTCCATCCCCCCATATGGTGGCTTTTCGCCACCCCCAAATCACCGGGAAAATCTCCGATTTCCACCAGGAGAATGCATGGTGCATATTTCATAGATTGCGAACTTTTACCCACCCACAAGTGTTGTGTACAGAGGACTCAGATGGAGGAGTCCTGTGACCAATCCTGCAACATGAATAATGTGCAAGTAGATGGGATGATGTACTTTTACCAAAGATTTTTCCATCTGTTTCATGGCAATTCTGGAAGTGCTGTTGGGCAAAAAATTGCAACTTTTGATACTTCTACTTTGTGCATCCATTTTCACTACTTTCAAAGGATATAACTGCGAGAAACTATCAAACACTCTTCTGGGAGAAACTCGAAATTGAGTTACACAACAAAGTAATTTTTTTGAATTATCGATACGAATTCACTGGCCATGTCTCTCTGTCAAAAGTAATTTATTGGGTTGATGCAATTGTAAATGGAATTTCATATTTCGGATTTTCACTGAGAAACTTAAAGGGTTTTGTGGGTGGTGGGAGGAAATGTGATACCACAAAGATTACATTGAAGCATACTCTATTCAAATCTTTTTAAGAACATTAGGGAAATTTTTCAATTTCCTGGACTTTCACTCATAGAGGTTCCTGCGAAAGTTGCACTCCTAGAAATCATTGATTTTTGGAACCTAACCTGGTCCTATCACAAATTCCAAAGTGATTCCTGAAAGTAGAAGGTCTAACGAATACAGAGATATATTTTTTTCTAAATTTCTTAAAATACCCACAATTATTCTTTTCAAGAGTTAAAAAATCCAATTACAATTGCAACAACCTAATATTTGTCTTTTTTTATATGTCCTTTCCATGAGAGTTTTAGACATAGGACCGACAATCGTAGCCCCTCTGTCTGGAATTCTAAACATTTTACCAATTAAAAGGTAATTTATATCCTTTTATCTAATGTCCGAGTGATTAAAAAAAAATGAGAAAGAGCCACAACTTTCTCTTTTACTGCAATTCTCTAGCACAGCAGATTTTTCTGATTACTCTGAATTATGGTGTTTCATTCTGGGTCTGTGGCCATTTAGTGCTATGAAAAATTCTCCTCGTGAATGTACGGCACATAAATTTTATCACAGAAATGAAAGATGTGAAATAATCTCATTAAAACGTGAATTTCATTAGCCTCTAATATTTAATAACTTGTTTCTTCCACCATTTAGCTAAACGAGAAAAGCTCTGTACGGTCGCCTTTTTCACCCACTCCACCCACTCCACCTCAGTCAATTTTCTTTCCGCAAGGATCACGAGCGGATATTTTTGAGGTGAAAAAGAAGCCTCAGGGGGGATTCAGGGTAATTTCGAGTTAATTTTCACTGACTTACCGCCGCCATTGCGAAAAACCAAATATGGAAATCGCCAAACTGAAAATGAATACATAAATTAATCAGTAAGACGTTGCGAGTAAATTAAATGCTCAATTTATACCATTTCCCAGACCCACAGCATATCCAATGCACGCCAAAATGAACTGAAGCGGTGTGCCCCAATTTCCTCGACTCTTCAATTGCTTGCCGGGAGCTTTCGCAGAGCTTTCAGCGTTTCCATTTGTTTGTTCTTTGCCATTGATAGTTTTCACCTTCAAGGATAAGAGGAATTTAAGTTTATTACGACTTTATCAGTGTTTCATTTACCACCTCGCAGTCTCATGTTTCAGTTTATTGGATGTTGTATTGAGAATTTAATAAATCCTAATCGGGGCGAGAATCAAGCTTGAATGGATCGCTGTTAATTTATAAACTTGATTAGCTCCAAATTGAGCGTTAACACTTGCGATAAGGCAAGTCGTTTTGTATGGCTTAGCTTTATGAGTTTCCTCAATTCTTTTTTCTCAATAAAACAGAAAGATTTGTAGAACATCTTGAGTGGAAAGTTTGAGCATAATTGTTTTTATTTGGTTTAAATGGATTGAAGAAACACAAGATGTGGGAATTCCCATTTTACAACTCATTCAGATGATTAAAATTCAAATAAAACCACTTTTATTGTAGTTTTCTTAACCAACACTTAATTTATACGCTATCAAGATTTTTCTATGCATTACTGTTTACGTCATGGAGAAGTCCAACGACATTCTTGATAAAATTCTTCAATTGAGTTTAATGTGTTACTGGAGAATAAACTGTGTCTTTAAATTTAGGCTTGAAGATATTAGTTTTTGATCTCGTGGAATTGTTTACCCTCCAACTTATCACTGTGGCCACAAAGAAAAAGAAAAAGAAATTTTGCAAAATTCGAATAACAGCCAATTAGCGCGATCATAAGGCCAATACGAAAAAGTATGTGTATATCTGAATTCAGTGGTGCTCCCTCACAATATTATCAGTTTGTATGATATCTTGTGCTCAGAAAAATTCCACTTAAACTCCCACTGACAATGTACTCAAGAACAATGACAATCTGCCAAGAGACTCTTAATCTCGAAGGTAATTTGCAATATCAATCAAAGTCATTCACTTACACTGCTCACTTCATATGATTTGGTCATGATGGTGCTTTAGGTGCTGCAAAAGAGAGCCGTTTCACTGATCACAACGGTCACCAGGTTTTGGTTAAAATCACTACTCACGTGCTCAAAGAATTCGGAACTGGTGAGAAAAGCTCTGAGGTGTTTCACAATGTGCCCCCTGGCCAATTTATCCATGCAAAAGAATCCCGTGCGGTGCCACATAAACGCGATTGACGAATTCACGGGCAGGTAAAGGTGCAGCTCCGGCGAGTTACCTGTCACAGCCACATCAAATCGACAACTGGTGTCAGGTGCTTCAGGTGGGATGGTGGGTATAATTAATTGTGTAGCCCAACACCACCAGCTCTGGACTCTCTTATCGCGACAGATTGCTTTACGATAGAGACCCGACAGCTTTAATGATGCCAATACCGCGAAATGATTTTTTCCTTGTGATCGGTTGAACATTATGAAAACACATAAACCAACTGCAAGTACATATTGGCAATAACACCGTCTGATTGACTATTGCATCTGGGAAAGTTGTTGAAAATGCCGGATGCACCTGTGGGTTGTTATTGCTCATCGTCATCTCTCTATGATGCTTCCAAACAACTCTCGAATTAATTTCTGATGTTAGACACACGCGAGGTGATTGATAGAGAAATAAGAGTGATAAGGAAACGATTTCGCGACAAGAGCTTTATGATCTCAAGCACTTCAGGCCAGATACTTCGCCTCAATAGATCACAGCAGGAGGTTGATAAGATGTTTGCTCACTTAAAGAAAAATTTACAGCTTTTTGAGCACAGTTTGTTAATTGTGACTGGTATAATCTTGTTCTGCGGTGGGGAAGTTGGCAAAAGTATAATTCGAGAGGTAAGTTTCGTGTATTAGTGTAGACTTTTACTCTTCTTACAGAAAGGCATTTCATTTGTTAGCGAAATTTGTTTAATTTTGGAGAATATTTTCCCAAAGAAAACATTTAAAATATATAAAGAGAAATTTCTTTGAAATTTTTGAAGTTTTAGGATGAATTTCTCTTTCAAAAACCGAAATAAAGGGTTTTGAAGTATTTTTAAAGCCTAAAAAAAGAGATCAAAGGCTTTGGTAAGATTTACTGTTTTATTTCTTAGTTTGTTGGTTGTTTAAAAAAAATAGGGTCTGAAAAAAGAAGTTGCTAAAATTTGAAAAAACGCAAAGCTTTTTCAAAAAAAATTCCGGAACACTTAAAGAATAGGTGAACCCGGCGAACCTGTATTAATTTCTAAGCTTTAGCATTATTTTAAAGATTTTTATGAGCTTTCAAATATTGTAGTGGTTTGAATTGATTTTTAAAGCTTTTTGCGAACGGTAAAAACATCATCAGAATATCTATAATCTCTAATTTAAACATTTATTGCACTTCCTCTGCAGCATTTTCCGGGAAATGAAGCCCTTATTTATACGCGTATTTCGATAAATGGAGCAATAATGCAAGAAATCCCACACTTTATCATTTCGTGTCAATTTCACATTTTGCTATGAGCTTTGTATTTGCTTTACCGATACAAATTAC
>CAKKOB020000962.1:14076-30937 GCA_918844115.2 Phlebotomus perniciosus | reverse complement strand
CGGAAACTTTTTGAAGCGCACATCATTTTTGGAATGTAGGGACCCTAATTCGTGGAGCGCCCCTAGTCCGGGGTCTCAGAGCTGACTTCGATTTTGGTGACCCATTACAATAAGCTGGGATTAGGGAATCCCAGCTAAAATAAAGAACAAAAAGAGAAACGAAAAATCTGTTACCAAACATCTTTTAAATTAAATTGAACTGTCGGTTTTAATAGTATTTGGATCATTTCCATTAGAAAAATCTATTAGAAAAAAGTAAAGATGATTGACTATACCTAAGTTTATTATTACAGTAATTACATATTTAATGTAAATATTTTTATTTTAAAGAAAATATTTTTTGGTCTTCCCCCAAACTTCTGAACCTTTGGCACAACTATATAAAGTTTTTCGCAATAATATTTCAATTGATTTTTTATTATTCACAATTCGTCACTAATTTGTGAACATGTCCGAGACGCCCCCACCACCAGCGCGTCTAAAATCTTTTCAGGAGTCTTCAATAAATCTAGCCCCTCTTTCCCCTATATATCATGTTTTATTGCTTCGACAAAATAGGAAATAACATACAAATCGGATGTGTTTCTCCGATCCTCCATTCTTCCGTCTGTATTATCTGGATTCTGGAGGACAAACGGTTTGCAAATCTTTACTTACACGTCTCTCATCCTGCAAAATGAACCACCCTGTAATTTTTTGGCGGGAAAGAAAGTTCCACCTCAAACCACCCAGATGGCGCTACCATAAAGAAAAGCAGAAGAAAACCTAACCTCGATTTGATAAGAAGTAAACAAACTGTGTTTGGAAACGTTTTGTCCAGGAAAATCCAGATAAAGACCATCTAAAATGTCTCTAGCAGACGAATTACTGGCGGATCTTGAGGAGAACGATGACGGTGTGGCTGAGACGCCGATGGAGGATGCAGTGGAGGTGGATCCGGGCGATGATCAGGAAGCCACTCTGGAGGGCGTCGAAGAGATGGAGATTGACGTGAAGGTGTCCTCCGTCCGGGAGGTGTGTAAGCTCAGGGACTCCCCGAAGCTGGCCGATGTGCTGCGACGCATTGAGATCTACGCCAAGGAGATGGTGCCCAGGAAGTCGTCGGAGATGGTGGGAAGCGTCGAGGCGGATCCTGAGTATCAGCTGATTGTGGAGGCGAACGGAGTTGCCGTGGAGATAGACAATGAAATTGTCCTGATTCATCGTTTCACGAAGGACAAGTATCAGAAACGCTTCCCGGAACTGGATAGTCTCGTGATGGGGGAGCTGGATTACATCCGGACGGTGAAGGAGTTGGGAAATGATCTGGACAAAGTGAAGAACAACGAGACACTCCAGCAGGTGCTCACACAAGCCACAATTATGATTGTGTCAGTGACGGCCTCCACGACTCAGGGATCCCAGCTCAATGAGGAGGAGCTGAAGCAGATCCGGGAGGCCTGTGACATGGCCATCGACCTGCACGCCTACAAAATGAAGATCTTCGACTACGTGGAGAGTCGAATGACATTCATAGCCCCAAATCTGTCAGTGATTGTGGGCGCTTCGACGGCGGCGAAGATTCTGGGCTTGGCCGGTGGACTCATCAAGCTCTCCAAGATGCCAGCCTGCAATGTCCTGATCCTGGGATCTAAGAGGAGGGTTCTCTCCGGATTCTCCAAGGTAGGATTTCATTTCTCTCAACATTTTAAGTTTCATTAAGGTTTTCTTATGGGAAATGGCCGAAATATTATGGTTAGATCTGAAATTTTATAGGAAGAGTTGATCCATAAAATTATGGATGGCAGTTTTATAGGAACTTTACGCATTTTGTAAGCGAAATTCATTTTTACCCAACTTTTCTATAAAAATTAGTCTGAGTGTTCAATTAAAGACTTTGTTTTTATAGGAAACTGTCAGATTTATGACGTATCACATATTATCCCTTCCTATAATTATTGAAATTTCATAAAACTAAAATTTTTATGATGAAATTTACCTGATTTTTCTGAAAACACTAAAGTTTTATGGTAAGATTTGCCATAATATAAAATGACCTTCTCAAACCTAAAAATATGATATTTTTTTATAGCAAAATCGAGGAAGAGGTCATTTTTTCACTATGTTTTTACTGAAGGTATTAAATGAATTCTTTCTCTTCGGAAGGAAACGCTGAGAAGTTTCTCACCAAACTTTTGAACTAGTAAAACGTTAAATAGACCATTATGGGCTCCTTATTATAGTTGCTATAATGGCCTGTATGTAAGAAACTCATTTCTCGTGTATTCTCTCAGAAAATATCATTGGCGTGTGCGTAAGAAGAAAAGTTTTGGGCGTAAGATTTCCCATACTTATAGCAAAATATAGTGCTATAAAATTGGTAAAAGTGTTCTTAGAAAACATTATTCTATAAAAATTGTTCTTCGATTATGGTTTATTTTTCTCTAAAATTTTTACAATTTACTCTGCTTGCTATAAAACATCCAAAACGCGTTGCCATAAAATTTTGTTAAATGATATTTGGCGGGAAAACCTCAACTTATTTGTCATTTATTCACATAGAATATTTCGTATGCGTGTGAGTGCGAAAAAGTATTTTGGTGTAAGATTTATAGGACGTGTGTTGGCCATTTTATGGCAACATTTCCCCAAGAGTTGTTTTCTGATTGAAATCTTGGAAATGTTTGCGCAAGTATCAGCCAAATTTCTAGAGGATTTGTCGTACAACTAATTTTCCATAATTTTAGCAAAATATACCTCTTGCTATAAAATTGATAAACGTTTTCTTAGAAAAATATCCTACAAAAAACTGTTCGAATATGGTATATTTTTTTGCTACAAAATTTTTACAATTTAACATTTGCTATAAAACATCCGCAGCGTGTTGCCATAAAATTTTGTTATTATTATGATTTTTGGGCGGAAATCATCAACTTTTCCTCATTTATTCACATAGAATATTTCATAAGCGTGTGATGTTTTGGCGTAAGATTTATAGCACGTGTGTTGATCAGTTTATGGCAACATATCCCCAAGGGTTGTTTTCTGATTGAAATCTTGGAAATGTTTGCGCGAACGCAAGCCAAATTAGGGGGTTTCTCGCGAAGAAAACGTACAACTGGTTTTCCATAATTATGGCAAAATATATTGCTATAAAATTGACTATCATGTAAAAAACTATTCTTCGATTTATGGTTTTACCTTTTCCCTATAAAATTTTTGCAAATAATTTGCTATAAAACATCCGTAAAAAGCGCGTTGCCATAAAATAAGTGACTTTTGGCGGGAAATCCTCAACATTTTGTTGTATTCTTGCGAAGGTCGCCATGTTGCCTCACACGGGCTTCATCTACTACTCGGACATTGTCCAGGACACGCCACCGGATTTGCGTAGGAAAGCGGCGCGTCTGGTGGCCGCCAAGTGTACGTTGGCGGCGCGTGTGGATGCGTGCCATGAGAGCATTTCCGGGCAGATTGGTGAGCAGTTCCGGGAGGATATTGAGAAGAAGCTGGACAAGCTGCAGGAGCCGCCGCCGGTGAAATTCGTGAAGCCCCTGCCGAAGCCGATTGAGAGCAGCAAGAAGAAGCGCGGTGGGCGGCGGGTGAGGAAGATGAAGGAGCGCTACGCCATCACGGAGTTCCGGAAGCAGGCGAACCGGATGAATTTCGGAGACATCGAGGAGGATGCGTATCAGGAGGACTTGGGCTACTCACGGGGTGTCTTGGGGAAGTCCGGAACGGGACGGATTCGGCTGCCACAGGTGGATGAGAAGACGAAGGTGCGGATCAGTAAGACGCTGCAAAAGAATTTGCAGAGGCAACAGGTTTGGGGCGGAAGTACGACCGTGAAGAAGCAGGTTTCCGGAACAGCCTCAAGTGTCGCCTTCACTCCCCTCCAGGGATTGGAGATTGTGAATCCACAAGCGGCGGAGAGATCCATTGACTCCAATGCCAAGTACTTCTCCAACACGAGCGGATTTCTCTCGGTCGGCAAAACCACAACGTAGATGGCCGTGACAAAAGAAATAAAATAATAAAAGGAAAGAAAAAAACAAAAGATTTTGTCTGAAATTATTGTACATTTAATAAATGAAAATATTTAAACTCAAACGATTTTTTGTCACAGCCTACTTTTCTCAATCATTTCTCAAATGAAAAAGAGAAGATGAAACAAAGAAAATTAAAAAAAAAACAATTGGATTACACTTAATCGAGGAGAAAAAAGTGAAAATGGAACTAGTCTATGGTGCTGTCACACGGGCGTAGTTATGTTAACTGATACTTAAATTTTATGCTCAGTAATTGCATTTTTTTTAAGGGAAAATCGGCAAATTTATTAGTATTTTTTCATTAATAAAGAATTTTTGCGAAAGATGCTTTTCAGTTGAGTAATGAGCTTTTTGGAGCTAAAAATCTCTCAATTTCCGCTCTTCTATTTGAATTTTCTGGAAAATCAATCATGGATATTTTTCAAAAATTTGTAAAACACAGTTTTGGGTAAATTTTCACTCATGTCGATTCTCTTAAACATTACTCAACGTACACTATGTACTTCCAACTCTTCCGCTAAAGCTTTCAAAGAAAACCTTCTAGAACTTTCGAAGTAACCTTTCTAAGAAAACATTCCAGAGAAAGCTTTCCGAGAAAGCTGCCTAAAAGGCTTTCTAAAAAAGTCTCTTGAGAAAGTTTTCTAAAAAAGCTTTCTGTGAAAGTTTTCTAAAAAGGCTTTCTGATAAAGTTTTCTGAAAAAGTCTTTTGAGAAAGTTTTCTAAAAAGGCTTTCTGAGAAAGTTTTCTGAAAAAGTCTTTTGAGAAAGTTTTCTAAAAAAGTCTTTTGAGAATGTTTTCTAAAAAAGTCTTTTGAGAAAGTTTTCTAAAAAAGTTTTCTGAGAAAGTTTTCTAAAAAAGCTTTCTGGGAAAGTTTTCTTAAAAAAAGCTTCCTGAGAAAGTTTTCTAAAAAGACTTTCTGAGAAAGTTTTCTAAAAAGGCTCTCTGAGAAAGTTTTCTGAAAAAGTCTTTTGAGAAAGTTTTCTAAAAAGGTTTTCTGAGAAAGTTTTCTAAAAAGGCTCTCTGAGAAAGTTTTCTGGAAAAGTCTTTTGAGAAAGTTTTCTAAAAAAGCTTTCTGAGAAAGTTTTCTAAAAAGGCTTTCTGAGAAAGTTTTCTGAAAAGGCTTTCTGAGAAAGTTTTCTAAAAAGGCTCTCTGAGAAAGTTTTCTAAAAAAGCTTTCTGAGAAAGTTTTCTAAAAAAGCTTTCTGAGAAAGTTTTCTGTAAAAGTCTTTTGAGAAAGTTTTCTAAAACAGTCTTTTGAGAATGTTTTCTAAAAAAGTCTTGAGAAAGTTTTCTAAAAGTTTTCTGATACAGTTTTTTAAAAAAGTTTTCTGAGAAAGTTTTCTGAAAAAGCTTTTTTAGAAAGTTTTCTAAAAAAAAGCTTCCTGAGAGAGTTTTCTAAAAAGCTTTTTTGAGAAAATTTTCTAAAAAGCTTTTTGAGAAAGTTTTCTAAAAAGCGTTCGAAAAAGCTTTCTAAAAAAGTTTTAATGCTTTTTAAGTAACTTTTCTATGAAAGCTTTCTCAGTTTTCTAAGAAAGCTTTGCAAAGAATGTTTTAAAAAAAAGCTTTATAGGAAAGGTTTTCTAAAGCATTCTGAGAAGGGGTTTTAAAGCTTTCCATGAAAGCTTCAAGAAAATCTGTTAAAGCTTTCTCTAGAATTTTTAAAAGCTTAGCGAGAACTTCAAAAGTTCTAAAAATTATCACAAAATTATCAAAATTGTAAATTTCTGTTGTTCTTAAGAATCTTTGTTTTAACGAAACCATAGCCGTGTGACAGCGACCTAATAGATTGTTGCTCTTTTCGTATTAGGAAAAAAAAGTAAAAATATGCGGATTTTTCACTCCTATCGATCTCATACTTTTTCTCATTTTCTTTTTAGGTAATATATTTATATTTTCTCAATAATTTTTTGTTTCTTATCGCCTACTGATAACTATAAAAATCACTCCTGAAGAGCTCGTACTCTGTCCACTCTATAAAAGAATTTTTGTAGTACGATTTTTTTGCATACTTTTTTCTTGCTTCTCATTTTGTTCAATTTCAATCCCAAAGACAGTTTTTTGTTGTTGTTGGATAGTTGTCTTGAGAATTGAGGAAAATAAATTTGATATATAAAGGGTAATATTTCTATAATTAAATATTTAATATGTTTTCTTCTTGAAAGTTCCCTCCATTTGATTAATAAAAACTTCTAGTTGTATTAATTACACAAATTAATCACAAATGTAAATGACTCAGCAGTTTGAAAAAATGGCACATTTTCCATTAAATAATTTCATTTACATAACTTTTTAAAAACTACCACTAAATTTGCATAACATGATAATTTCTCATTCTATAATATTTTTTTTTTAATAATAAGATATATTTTTTAATCTTTTTCTTCAATTTGTAAATTTTCTACAAAGATATTCCACTTTTCACATTACACCATTATTATCAAAATGAAAAAAAATACTAATTTTATGCAATTTTTTTTCTTACTATTTCTCTGGTTTATCTTGTTTGCCTATTTTTTTTATTTCTCAGATTCTATTTACACTACAGAAATATATATATTTTTTCTTTTTCTTTATTTATAAAAAAAACAAGTCCTTTCGCCTCTCAGAAAAATATCCACAATCTTTTCTTTCATCAACATTTTCTTGTTTACGGTAACGAAAAACAAATTTTCCAACAACCTTTTAAAAATTACTCTCACAGTTTTTCTTTTTTCTTTTTTAAAAAATCAACCTTCCGTTAGTGCCCATGGATCTTTATTTTTTAGAAATTCCGTGATCAGAACCTAGTTTTCTAGTTTTTCAAGGTCACCCTTATGTTTTTCTTTTAGTAAATTAATCCATGAATCCATTTGATCCTTGCACACGAGAAAGAAATGTAACGTTTAACGTTAAAATTATCACATATTAAGTTCACAATATAGAATTTTCTCATATCTGCGTGTTTCAAGTGGAATTTGAAAGATGTCTCGTGTGGAACGTGTGGAACCTGGGCACCTTAAAATAATGTTAACTAAAAGAAAAAAACAAATTGCACAAGCACATCCTACAACGTGGCGTTAGGATGAAAGTCTCGTTTCTCGCTACCGATTGTCTTTCTCTCTTTCTCATTCTTTTTTTTTTGTTTCACGAATGGTCACTCCAATAGGCTCCTCCCCGTTGCCATGAAAGGTTAGATTAGGTGATAGGGGTGATTCACTACCATATCGTCATAGCCGAAAGAAGTTTAAAAAATATAAATTAAACAATAGATAAATAAGTAAGACAATAAGTTAATATAGGGATCCTAAATTTTGATCACGATTCCCTGTCTCTGCCCCGGGGAGGATGCGTAAATTGGAGTCCCCTAGCTAGATCCTAGACGATGCTCTCCTTCTCAACGGATGCAGGGAGATCGTTGAAGGCGGGCTTCACGCCACTCTGAACCGTGCAGACCTTCCTCAGGGAGGCGTCGCTGTTCTTGAGGGCGCTGCCCTGAAACAGTCCCACCAACCAGGAGCGAATGGACGCCCTGCCGAGTGGTTTCTTACTGCTGGCGGACTCATTGTCCATCGCCACGGATTCCAGGGAGTGCCATCGCTTGGCGTGGAACAGCAACTCGTCCACGGGACTCGTGAGGGAGCCCTGGCGCTGCAGCAACGGACAATTGGCGTCCTCGGTTCCAATGCTGCCGTTGCAGTTGTTGTTGGAGTGCTCAGCAATTTGCTGGCTCGTGAGGGGAACAACTGAGGACTTGGATCCACTCCGCTGGATGTTAGGTGGACTCCCCACTCCCGCCTCCACCGATCGGGAGCCTCTCTTGGCGAACCTGATGGGCATCTTGAAGATATCCCGACGACGCGGTTGACTGGGAAAGGGATCAAGTGATCGACTCTCACGGAGGATTCCGCCAGCACCCAACTTGCCGTACTCATCGCTTGAAGCAATGGAGCGCAACACCTGACGGGGTTTCACCATGGCGAATGGTTTCTTTGGACAATCGGCACCGTTCACGGGTTCACAGCACTCAACATGCTCGAGCACATGGTGAGATTCCTCGTTGAGGTAGAGCGGTACGCGTTCCAGCTTCCTCTGGGTGGGTCGCGGGGAGTCCCGACAGCCACCGTGCAGAATGGATCCCTGGAGACTGCATGTGCTCTCAACGTCACGCGGAATGTTCGACTGACGTCGACTTCCTGCACCTTCGGAGGGAAGCAACGTTAACGGAACTGAAACAAGTGGAGCAAGCGAGGGGTTACCGAAATGAGCGGCACCGATGAGACTAGGCTGGCGTGAGTCACAGTTCAGCTTGGGACTCCGCCGGGGGCGACAGAACAGGGGTGGGGGCATATCCTCAAGGTCAACGGGTTTCCTCTGGATGGCTTTATCGGTCGCCCCAACCAACCAGTAAGTGATAACTTCGCCTGAAAAGCAAAGGTCCTAATCAGCCTAACCGTAATCGATCTAGAGTCTAAAGGAGATATATTACCTTTCCCCTTCAACGGAATAACTCCTCTCGTCTCGGTGATGTAGCCTCCTATTCGGTCCAGAGCTTGCTTGCATTGACCTGATATGTGGATCTTGAGGGCTTCCCCGTTGGACTCCATTCGGGACGCCGTGTTAACGGTGTCCCCGAAAAGGCAGTATCGTGGCATCGTGAGACCTACAACTCCCGCTACAACGGGACCTGTATGCATCCCAATGCGGAGCTTCAGGGTCTCATTGGGACGATGGGAGATCTTGTGAGATCGAACAGCTTCAAGCAGATCTAGCGACATGGACGCTATTTCGCCAACATGGCGATCAGCGTTGCGGATCGGAAGGCCAGATACCTACAATGCAAAATCAAAATTGTAAGGCAAACTGGGAAGCCTAGTCCTTCAAAAACATTCTGGGATCGGAACTACGACGACAACTGAGGAAGCTTCAAAAAACTGAGGAAGCTATGACAACTGAGGAAGCTTCAAAAGTTGAGGAAGACTCAACAGTTGAGGAAGCTACGACAACCGAGTAACTGATTCAAAAAATTTCGTCTCTTCGTCCCCAATGTTAGTACTTACCACCATGTAGGCATCTCCTATTGTCTCAACTTTGTACACATCGTATCCTTTGATGATGCGATCGAAGACAGTGTAGAGATCATTGAGGAAGTTGACTACTTGGAGGGGAGTGCTTTCGGCGGACATTGCCGTAAAGCCTACGATATCACTAAAGTAGATCGTGACGGAGTCAAATGATACAGGTTCCACGCCATGTCCTCGGGTTAGGTTCTCAGCCACAGACTGAGGCAGCATTCTATGGAGTAGATCTTCGGTTTTCTTCTTCTCTTCGCACAGCAATCTCGTTCTCTCATTCACAATGTCTTCCAAGTTGTTGGCATACTTCTCCATCATCTCCATCATCTGATCCATGATGTTCTTTGACTTGCCACCTCGCATCTTCTTCAGTCGTGTTCTGGGAAATAGATATCCGTTAGTGAAAGCTTGTAATTCGTTGACTTATCGAACTTACCGAACTGTTGCGAAATCCGGCCTCAGATCGGGATTCTCATTCCAGCAGTCTTCAATGCAATTGAGAACGTAGTCCGGACAGTCCATCTCGGTGATACTCTCCAGGTCCGGCCTGAAGGGCTCCTCCGTCTCCAGTGGAACGTGCTTCACCATCTCGATGATCTCCTTGGGCTCATAGCCCGTCGGACCGAACGGCCCCTTCCGACTTATAATCTCATAGAGAATAATTGCGAATGCATAAATATCACCCTTTTGACTGCCGTAAACTGTGGGATGTCGCAACAATTCTGGCGCCCTCCAAAACTGACTGCGATAGTGCTGGTGCTCACCGATGGACTCATTCTCGGCACAATGCCTCAGATCGTGCAGACCAAAGTCCGTCACTTGTAGCATCCAGCGCGATGTCACAACACAATTTGACGACTTGAGGTTTCCGTGGAATATTAAAGCTGAATTGTGGATGTAAATCATTCCCTGAAACGTTAAAAGAGAGTTAGATGAGGAAATTAAGATTGCTGAGGAAGCTACGACAACTGAGGAAGCTATGACAACTGAGGAAGCTATAACAGCTGTGGAAGCTACGACAACTGAGGAAGCTAAGATAACTGAGGAAGATACGACAGATATGAAAACTACAAAAATTGAGAAAACTACGACAACTGAGAAAGCTATGACTATTAAAAAAGCTACGACAACTGAGAAAGCTAGGAAAACTGAGGAGGCTACGACAACTGAGGAAGCAAGGATAACTGAGAAAGCTACGACAACTGCGGAAACTACGACAACTAAGAAAACCACATAAACTGAGGAAACTACGACAACGAACTGCACGTACCTTAATTAAGTCATGCACCAGCGATGCTATGAAGAGATCATCGAGCTTGATATCCTCGTTCTCCACGATGTCGTAGAGGCTCCCCTTGGCGCAGTAATCAGTGACTAGTAGGATTCTCATAGGCTCCACGCACGCCCCAATAAAGCTATTAATGTTATCGTGTCGCAGATCACGCAGGAGGCGCATCTCCTTCATGATATCACGCGAGATGTCCTTCTTTCGAGCAAACTTCAGCTCCTTGATGCGTATCACTCCACCGCGGAATCTACCAGTGGTCGTGAACACCTGGTTGGAGCAACGAGAGTTGAAGGATGCCGCACTGGCGAGACTGAGCTTGCTCGGCGATGACACGATGTCGTTGTTGAAGTATCCCTTTATCTCGTGAGATTCAATCTTCCACAGCAGTCCTTCGATCTCCAGTTCGATCTTCCACTTCCGGTAGATGCTCATTGTGATGACACCGGCACAGAAGAGCACCAGCGCCAGGATTCCCGCCACCACCATTGAGGTGATGTGGGTGTCATCGCGTGGACAGAGTTCATTCATGAAGCCACATGAGGGCTCGTCGAAGGGACGATCATCACCCGGCCAGTCTATCTTAACGGATGCATTGATGATCTTGTATTCCTGCGAAGAGGGATTGACAAGTCAGCAACTGTTTTGTTGTTTTGTTTAAGAAGGAATTCTATTTTAAAAATTTAAGAAACTAAGGGAAAATTGTGAAAAATTGAGCAAAAACACGACATAACCTCAAATGAATTTGTGTATCAAATTTGATACAGTTTGAAATTGAAGGATATTGTTCTTTTTCTAAAAATATGGCAAAAATCATCTCTCTGCAACCCTTTAAATCTCAAGTGTTTACTGATTCCCGCATTAGTCATGGTGTTGAAAATGAAAACAAACGAGATTTTCCAACGAGATAAATGTATATGTGTCTTCCAATGTTTATCTCTAATTAAAAATTCTTCAACATCGCACAGTCTAAATTTAGCCCGCGAGGAGTGTTGAGAAAATAGAGCATTTTCTATGAATTGATAAGACCCACAATATCGGCCAAATATTGCGATCGCGGTGTGATAATTGTGGAGCGGTTTGGGGGAAATTATATTAGTTCAAAATGTAATATGGTTTCTCCAAAATGATTCAGTTTTCATCAAGAAAAACGGCGACTCACTCACTGGAAAATCTTCTCCTTGCTGAAAATACGCCACAGGCATCATGTGGTAGTCACAAGAGAAATTCTCTTCGATGAAATGAAATGGCTTCAATGCCAAAACGGAGAAATTTCCCTCAGAATCGCCATTTCCGTCAATCTTTATTGTTGATCCGGTAATACCTGTTGGATAGGCGGAATAAGAAACAGTTAGTTACTGGAAAACTACTAAATCCTTATGATCAGTAGTTTACTGAAACTGATCAGTAAACTACTGATCAGTAAGTCAAAACCCTGAAAAATCAGTAAATTTTAAGCTTCTTACTTTTATAAGTTTTATTGTTGATGATCGTCTCGATTATCTTTGTGCCATTGCTCGCAATTTCGTGGATCAGATCCGATGTGAGGGGCTTCTGTTCGTCCTTCAGTAACTTATCCAGCGCCAATGAATACAACATCACAGAATCGTACAAATAAGCCGCATAAATAGACACAAACTGCAAGACAGAAAACATTAAGGACCTTGCCTCGCTAAACCCTACCGTTCATTTATACTTTTATGTATTTCTTAAAAAACACCGGCGTGGAAAATTTGAATGGATCCTTCTTGTTGTACTCCCTCACTTGCTCAGTGAAGCTCTCGTAGTTCTCCGCTGGCGGTGAGGAGACAATGACCAGGAGACTCCTTGCGCGTTGCTTGAAATTATCAATCTCATTGCAAGAGGCGTGTTTATTGAGGTGATCGGGCTTCCAGATGTACTTTTGCGCTTCACGCGTGGAGTAGGTCATCATATCCACGAAGATCACCATATATTCACCCTTGGCGAACAACTGGACGGCATCCATGGCCTCCATCATGTTCACGAGGGCGTATACGGGACCCAGGAACACGTAGATCCGTGTCCTGTTCATTGTGTTCTAAACCAAGAAAATTCACAGATCAATTTGGAGAGAAAGTATGGCACGGAGCCAAAGGGGGTGGGGGGGGGGCTCAGTGAAAATTAGAAAGTCATCTGGTGAGTGCGGAAAAATCATCGCGTGACATCAAACTGTTCGCAATGACATGACAAAAGAAGTCAGTTTTTTGATTGATTTTCTTTTTGGCGCCAAATTGATTGGCTTCTTTTGAAGAGGGATTTTGGGACCACGTGACCCTAATTTGATATTTTTATGCAAGAAAAGAGGAATGGTTTTAAATTTAAGGATTCTTAAGTCGAAAATGGCATTTTCCCGTGAAAAATTATCAAATTTTCACTAAATATTAATATCTTCTACATTTCTGACGAATATTCATAAAGAATTTTCAGGAAAAGCTCAATAGAAGTTCAGAAAATGGTGTAGAATTGAATTATGAGCTTTTAATTCCGCTAAAGTAGTTCGCTAAAGTCGACTGATATTTCTAGTCATATATTTCCTTTAAAGTGCAAGGTGTTCAAACTAATTGAGGAAAGGGTCTTTAAGTATTATAAAAGCTATCGTTTGACTAAACGGCATTTTCTGCTCATATATTGAGTTTTCCCAGAAAATGGATTTCAAAGATTTCTCAAGGGGAAGATAGTAGAGTCAAAAAGACGTACACCACTTACACTGAAGCTTTCTATGAAAGCTTTCTAGGACTTTATAAGTAACCTTTCTAAGAAAACTTTCCATGAAAGCTTTTTGATAAAGCTGTCTAAAAAAGTTTCTTAGGAAGCTGCCTAAAAGAGCTTCATGAAAAACCTTATGAGAAAGCTTTCTGAGAAAGTTTTCTAAAAAAAAACTTTCTGAGAAAGCTTCCTAAATAAGCTGTAAATCTTTGTAGAGCTTTGTAAGCAAGTTTTCTATGAAAGTTTTTTAAATTTTTGTGAAAGATTTCTAAGTAAGTTTTTTAAGGAAGCTTTCCAAAGAATGTTTTCTAAAATAGCTTTCTAAGAACGGTTTCTAAAGTTTTCCATGAAAGCTTCAAGAAAATCTGCAAAAGAAAAGCTCTCTAGAGTTTTCAATAACTTAGCGACAACATCAAAAGTTCTAAAAATTATCAAAGTTCCCCAAAGCTCCAATTCGGAACTTTCAGGAGTTCTCATCCTATCAAATTTATTTCCTATACTAAAGCCTTCTAAAATTTAGGAAAGCTTTCTAAAGCTTTTTAAGAAAACTTTCTAATTTTTAAAAAAGTTTTCTTAAGTTTTCTTAAACAGTTTTTTATTCTTTTCTAAGAAAGATTTAAGAAAATCTGCAAAAGCTCTCCAGAATTTTCAAAAGTTCAGCGAGAAATTCAAAAGCTCTAAACGCCCAGTTTCCCAATCTCACCCCCAAATATATTTATATGAGCTTTTTTGGGTGCTTTTGATCTCTCCTACTAGAAAGTGAAGGAGATTTCCTCTAATTGAAGGAAACAGAGAAAAATTTCAATTGGAAATCAAAGAAAATTTTCACTGATTTATGCTTAATTTTCAAATAAACCTCCCATTCCCAAAACAAAATTGATCTGGTAATTCTTGAAAATGCTTCAAAATTAAGAAAAAGACTTACCTGAACAACTTGGTACCAGTATCCACTTCTGCAGCACTCCATGCTGTTCTCGCAGCACTTGTGATTGTCCACAACGGGCAGCATGTGGTTGACCGTCATGTTCTTCTGCTTGGCCTGCTCCTGCAGGTTATTGGCCACCGTTGTCCATAGCTCCTCGTGGATGATGGAGAACTTCTTCCAGCCGTAGTAATTGAGGAGGGAGATGATTGACTTGGTGACTTGGGTGTCTGGTGGTTCAGTTCTTGCAAATGTTGGAATGGTGGACGCCATGTAATCGGAGCATTTCTATAAATATCCACCCAGAAACGGCAAAAATGATTCCACAATGTGCAAAAATCCGCGCAACAGTGTCAAATCACCCCAAAGTGTATCAAATTCCGTGTTCAGCAGATTGAATTGAAAGTAGGAAAAAAGAAGGAAAAAGACCTATTGCCAAGGGATCAAGTCGCAAGATTTGCATCAGCGAAATTTATCGGTGGTTTCTTGCGGAAGTCATATGAGAGCAAAAAGGTCTCTCTTTTTTTTGCGCGAAATATTTTTAGCGCACAAGACAAGTGCAAAAAAATCACATTCATTTGCAGTTATTTTTAATTTGTCGGACACACACTTTGCGGGCTCGAGTGACTTCTGGGGTGAATCATGTGAATTTTGTGACCGGATTTGGTGATCCCAGGCATTGGGTGGGTATGTCCATCTCCATGTGAAAATTGAACAATTGATTTATAGTATGGATTCACAAATGCACATGGAATGTGAATAGGAAAATTGCGTCTTCTCGGCTGTCTTTATTAATCTATTGGGATGGCAAATTATGCTCTTCCTCGGACGTGGCGATTAATATTCATGTGGATTCAGTGGCGTAGTGAGGGGTTTTTGGCAAATTTAAAAAAAAATTTGACGCCTGTTTACAAAAAAGTGTTTTTTGGGATGATATTTTAATAAAGGCGCCAATTTTATATTAAAAAAAAAGAAATTTTAAGACGGACGCCAGTAAAGAAGCGCTTTTTTCATCCTTAGACGGGCGCCAGTTAAAAAACGATTGTTCAGCAAAACATTCTTAGACCGGCACTAGTTAAATATGCGTTTTTAAAGACAAAATATTTTTTAGACGGATGCCAGTAGAAAAATCTTCTTGAAAAGATCATTTTTATACATGCGCTTTTTGAAAAAAATAACAATTTTTTAAGTAAAACATTCTTAGACGGGCGCTTTTTATAAATAACCTTTCAAAAGCAGATTATTTTTAGAAAAAAAAAAACAGTTAGAAAACGCTTTTCAAATATATCATTTTAAGACGTGCGCCTTTTGGAAAAAAATGCACTTTTTAAGCAGATCATCGTTAGACGGGCGTTAGTTATAAATGCGCTTTTAGGAGCAGATTTCTTTTTGTATGGACGTCAGTTTAAAAATGCTTTTATATAAATCATTATTAGATGTGCGCCTTTTGAAAAAGGCGCTTTTTAAGCAGATCATTTTTAGAGGGTACTAGTCCTAAATGCGCTTTAAGTAAGATGCATAAATATTTTTTACGAGGCGCTTAGCGCTTCTCTTTGCTTGGTTTGTGGATTGCGTAGTAACTTGGGTTCGTTAAATTGATTGAGAAAAGATTCATTTAACAGATAAAATGTCAAAAATATGGGATCTTTGTATGAAAAGCTCGAAAGAGGGTGGGGGGGAGCAACCCCCTATAATATTAAATTACAGGTCACATTACCCCAATTAACCCCTTTATACATTGTGGGCCGCTAGCGCATCATCTTAGTGATGAAAAAGTCGAAATTGTCTGAAAAAATGGTAAATTTGTTTGAAAGTTACTGATAGGGGATGATGGGGCCTGCTTATATGGTATGGGGTTGTAGGTGAACCCATTCTGATCAACCCTATCATACATCGTGACCAGCTAGCGCTTCATTTTTATGGTCAAAAACTCGAAAATGCCCGAAAAATGGGTAAATTTGTAGGAGAGGTACCAATAGGGGATGACTGGGCAACTTCTCTATACCCAAAAGTTATAGAGGACACCATCCTCTATAACTCTCTACAACTCTAATCATTCCCATCATACATCGTAACCCGTTAGCAACTTTAGACCTTAGTGGTCAAAAGGTCAAAAATGTCGAAAAAAGGGTTAAATTCGTATGGGAGGTACCAGATAGGGGAGGTGGGGGAAGTTTTCATATAGCCTATGTCCCAACCTGGGATGCCAACTATACCTATGCCAAATATCATCCGGATCGGTACAGCCATTTGGCCGTGATGCGGTAACACACAGACAGACAGACAAACATTTTGGAGATGGGTATTTTCGGACTCCTGGAGTCACGTCCGGTCGAGATTTAATGGTTTGGGGGTGATCAGGCCAATTCAGATATGCACACTTGGCTTTATGTATTAGGATTCTGCCAGTTTAATCAGGATGTTGACCTAATGTCCAGCTTGCCCTAGATTATCTTTGAACTAGATTAAGTTTAAACTAGTGGGTTCAAATGGTTATTCCAGTTTCTGATTAATTTATAAAAGTTTCTGTTATCCTGTTTGAAATGCAGATTTTGGCTATTTCAAAAGAATGATATATGCCGCTGATAGGGTTTACTAGCCTACCAGGCCTAAATCAGATTCAAACAAGAAACCCATAGGTAAAATGTTGAAACTGTGCAATCACTTACACCACTTGATTGGAAAAGTGAAAAATTCGCAGAAGATTGAGAGGCGCCTTTGCTCCCAGCGACTGTCCGAAAAGGTAATCCCTAAAACTGCTCTTGGGGCTATTTTAGGCCAATATCTGACTTCTGAACTTCACGTTCTCATAAAACCTAGGCCCAAGTCAAACTCACTTTATACCTTA
>CAKKOB020000962.1:0-11903 GCA_918844115.2 Phlebotomus perniciosus | reverse complement strand
TAGGATTGTAGGAAATTCAAAGACCTTTCAAATGAGTACCCACACGATGGGTTTGGGGCGAGTAAAACCCATTAAATGTGAATTCCAAACATTTGACCTTGAAAAACCGTTAGACGGAGTGGTTCAAGGTCATTGGCATGTATTGACGAAAAGTGCGTCTAGTGATTCTACAAAACATTTGTGAAAATGAAAAAAATCGGTAGAGCCGTTTTCGAGATAAAGCAGAAAAACATGTTTTTATAGGGGATAGGGGGGCTTTTAGAAAAATGAAGGGCCTGGTCCTGATCCCTGGGTCGACTTTAGGGGGTGTCCCCCATAGACCCGAAGTCTCTATCTGCAACCGTTTGGCCTCCAGGTTAATAACAGACGGATAAACGGATTAACGGATAAACATTTGGATTACAGTATTGCCATTTTTGTGTCGGGGCAATAAAAAATCTTATCTGTCCTGATATAATACAGAACAGATTCAAATGAACTTTATTGTGTTTTGCTTTTTTTATTTTTGAATGCTTTTATTTAAAAATTCCCAATCCTTTTCAGGCGTCTTTTAGACGCATTCTTCAATTTTCTTTTATATTAAGAGTTAAACTTTAAGATGCTCAAAATTTCTTTTCAGCGCTCTTTGAGTGCTTATTTTCCCAAAAATCCCCTTAAAAAATTCTAGTCGCTTTTCGGGCGGTTTTAATAAAAAAATTAATAGTGCCTTTACCTCATCGAGTGCCATGGTGAGGGCGCCAGAGATGGCGAGACCCTGCTTGTCCTTGAGTTCGCCCTTGATGGCCGTGAGGTAGCCGACAGTGAGGACAGTCTTGTCTGTGGCGGCGGTTTGCTTCTTGGCGGTGTATCCCTCGCTGCGGAAGCGACCGCTGAAGAAACTGCCGTGATTCGGCTCCCATGATGAGCCATCCGCGGTGGCTGCAGCGACCGCGGCGGTCGCCGCCGTGAGCAGGAGGAGCACTGAAAAGGGCCAACACGTCATGGCCCCTCGCAACGGGGCCGATCGGCGCGACTCCACAGATTTCCTCCAGACACCTGGACAAATACGAGTTTTGAGAGAGAAGAAAAATCATTTGAAATTCACAAGGGGGAGATATTATGATCAGAAGAGGTGTACATTTAAATGGAAGTGCGGGTGAGCTTTTGTAAGTGGAGTGGAAGTGATAAGATAGCTCAAGTAATTTTGAAAGGTTCCAAGGAAGATCATGAGCTTTGGGAAGGTCTTCCAGAGCTTTAGAAGTTTTCTATGAGCTTTTGAAAACTTACACAAACTTTTAAGGAGGATCAAAGCTTTGAAAAATGAAAAACTTGAAAGCTTTGAAAAATGTAGGCTAGATTAGCTGAAAAGCTGTCTAAAATTGATGTAAAGCTCTACAGAAATTTAGGAAAATTTAAAAATCTGGAAAATTTGTAAAGCTTTCGGATATTTTTTTTTGAACTTATAAAGTTCTTCCTGAGCTTTTAAAAATTCTAGAGAGCTTTTGCAGATTTTCTTGAATCTTTCATAGGAAGCTTTAGGAACCTTTTCCAGAAAGGTTTTTTTGCAAAGCTTTCAGAGTAAGGTTTTACGGAAAGTTTTTCAGGAAGGTTATTCGGAAAGCTTCCTCAAATAGGCTTTTCAGAAAGCTTTTTTAGAAAGCTTTTTTTGGAAAGCTTTCTTGGGTAGGTTACTTAGAGAGAAACTTTTCTTAGAAAGTTTTTTCTTAGAGAGCTTTTTCTCGGAAAGCTTTCTTTCTTAGAAAACTTATATAGAAAGCTTTTATAGACAGGTTATTTAGAAAGCTCTAGAAAGCTTTCTTTAATAAGTTTTCTTACAAAGCTTTCTTAAAAAGCTTTTAAAGGCTTTGTACATAAAAAGTTTTCTTAGAAAGCTCTAGAAATTTTTCTTAGAAAACTTCAGAAACCTTTCTTAGAAAACCTAGAAAGCTTTAGCTTTCTCTGGAAAGCTTTTATAAAAAGCTTTAGAAGAGTGTGTAGAAAATAAAATTGATAGAATTTAAGCTTCTGAAAGCTTCCAAATTAGAGCTTTGGGGATCTTTTTACAATATATAGAAATGCTGGTAGTAGTATACGTCTCTCTGACCATAATATCCCCCCATTGGAAATTCATTTATGAGATTGAAAAATGCGTGGCTTGAGTGCGTATCTGTGTGATTGAGTGTCTGCAATTTGAGTGTTTAGGAATAGTCGAAAAAAGGGGGGAATTAATATTATCTCTCTTGTGGCTATTTTTAGAATTCTTCATACATATACAATTTCCTCCATCATATCAGAAAGATTTATTATTATTATTCACCACTGCACACACTTACACATGGAATTTGTCGATCAAGACTTTTCCGTGGTGGGCAGATGATGCAGCGTCATCAATGCATTGATGACAAACTCACATATATGTATAATATCAAAGTCTTATTAACAGTATTAAAGAATTGACTTAAAAATCAACCCCCAAATTAGCGCCAATGATTTATTTCTTGCTCGAAAAGGTGAGTCAATTGAGAAGAAAAAACACCTTTGTCCACCACTAAGTCGCGATCGGTGTGTGAAAAAGTTGATATCAAAGCTCTATCGGTTGTGTGGTATAAATAATCATATGTATAGACACTTAACATTACATCTACTTATAATACCTCACATACAAAAATGAAGTACATGCCGACCGTCTAATTTTAGCTCTCAAGGTCTTTGCGGGAGTTCGTGTAGCTTTTACAATCTTTTTTCTTTCATTTTTTTTTATCTCGAAAATACAACACAACTATGAAAAAACACTAAACGCGTTATATAAATGCGTGATGATGTGTTTGGGGCGCATACAAGAGAAGCCCAACGTGGGTCTCTCTCACTAGGAAGAGGTGAAAGAAGAAGGCTGAAGACATTCCTCTCTTTATCACAATTTTCTACACTTTTGCCTTCGCAACATCATCAAGTGCAATTACACTGGGTCTCAAGATTGTTCATTCAATAATAAATTTATTAATTTCTTTTGGAAAGAGAAGAAGAAAAGAGTTTCTCGATAGGAAACTTGGGAAATTTTACAGGAAAACCCTTAAAATATCTGGAAATTTCGTGAAAACCCGTTTAGAAATGATGAAAATACGATTAATCCAATTTTAGACCAGTTTCAGTGGAAAACTGGTCTAAAATTGATTATTATCAATTACAGCTATTCTAAGTTGTTTTTTCTTGGGAATTTAATGTGATTTTATTCTAAAGAATCCATTAAGTCATAATTGTTAAGGTATTCAAAACTAAAACTAAAACATTAAACTTTTTTGACTTTAATAGTTTTATCTTTCAACTGAATTTCTTTTTATCAAATCTTTAATAGATATAGTAAATGGCTGAATTTACTTCATTTGTTTATACCCAGAATGCATATTTACTGGTCGAAACCGGTATAATCTAAATAGAACAGTCAGTTTGTTGTAAAATCGAGAGATCAGAGTCAAAATTGAACTTTTTACTAGCATAAATTATTAAAAATTGTATTAACTAACCTATTAGTTTCAAAAATTTGCCTAGATTTGAGAAAAACGTCAATAACAAAGCTTTAGATGAAATTCAGGGGTTTTAACTCGTCTAAAAGTGGATTAAGTCATATTTGCCGCTTATTTGTGACTAAAATTAGGTTTTTAACCTAGAGGAGCTTTACTTAAAAGATTTGAAGGTAAAATTTAAAGGTTCCGAAGTCCGTAATGAATTTATTAACCCTTCAGAAACCAATTATTTCTCGATTTTAGACAAAAAGCTCTCTGAAATAGATTTCTGTTTAGGATTAACTAATTTTTACCTAAAATTTCGCTGAGTATATTTGTATCATAAATGATACGTAAATATTTTTGAGGTAACCGGGGGAAAATAATCAATATTGTTTAAGTACCAGCTTTAATTCAAATAGTAGAACATTTTTGCTACTCACTGTATGTTGTGAGACTAAAAGAAAACACTAAATGCAATTGTATGAGCATAAACTGAGTCAATATCAAGCTTTTCTGTGAACGTCAATAACACAGTAAATTAGAAGAAAATCTCCTAATTTTAATAGATTCCTATTTCCTCTCTCTTTATAACATATTTTTTCGCGATAAACAGCATAATGTAGTTCATTGACGACAGAAATAATGCAATGACAAATTTTTACTCTTTTTTCCTCGTGACTGTTGGCGGTCAAGCAAAGGCGAGGAGTTGAATTGCGTGCGGTGCCATTAAGTCTGTTGCAAGAAAAACAGTATTATTGGTGCAGTGACACTTTTTGAGCCAAAGAGAAAGATAAAAAAAACATTATTAATTTTGCTGTTACCTCCAAAACACGTCTAAGCCGTTCTAGTCCATCGCGCCACTTGTAACCCAAATTAGCTTGACCATAATAATAAAATTGCTGGTTTAGTCATTTGGATGAACCAAATCCAACACCCTCGAGGTATATTTGAGTGTCCGAAGGTGAGAGAGACAAAGAAGTTGGAAGATGAAGAAATGACATGGGATGAGGCAGAATAAAAATTTATTGCGATGACCACATCCAGTTCCATTTATTTTTAGCATGATTCTTCGATTCTCATCTGTGCAACAGTTTCACAAAATAACAGCATCCCAGCACGAGAGAGCTGAGGAGCAAAAAACCCCATTCCCGCGGTCTCTTGTTAATATTGAAAATGAATTTCTGGCCACTAAATGTAAACATAATTTGGAAATCACTTCGTTTTAGACCACTTTTGATGATTCTAACACCCAAATTGGCGGCAAGAAAATAACGAGAGAAATTTTACACTGAAAATTCGTCTAAATTTGCGGAAAATCTGAGAAATTCACTCTTAGACGAGATTAGATTAGATTAAGATTTAATTGGATTAATCTTCATCGAAGGTTTATCTTTTCTAGGATTGTTTAACAATAATTTCGACGAAAAAATCTACCTAAAAACTGCAAAAAATCTACTTTTAGACGAGATTCAGGGGTTTAAACCGTTTAAACTCGTCTAAAAGTGGATTATTCACATTAGTCGCTTATATGGAGTTTATCGGATATTATTAAGTCCCTCTTTGAAGTCTTTTTGAAGATTTTAAAGCTAATAATCAGATTCCAAACTAAATATAGTGTATTTGATAACATTTGAAACGTTAAGTACTTTTGAGGTTATGTTAGATTTTTCACGTCTTTTCATTAGTTTCTCTGTTATTTTTAAAACTTTATTGAACAAATCTTGAAAATTACTTCAATATCAGCAAATTCTTCCCTGTGAATAATTATATTTTCTGCACACAATATTATTTCTTCTTCTTGTGAGCACAAAAAAAGGAAAACGATAACGATTTTTTTTTGACAGAAATTGTCTGAAGAATCGTGGTGAGAAAATTAACACAAATTTATGCGTATGACTGTAGAGATTATTTGATTGCTGTCGTTTTGCTTCTCTTACTTCATCTTTTTGCTCATTCTCAATCTTCACGTCAAATAATCACCATAAATCCCCGCGATTGTTAAGAGAAACCAAGGGGGATAGCACAGATCCAATTCTATATTGTTCACAGGAGGAAATCCTCTATGACGCGAAAAAAAAGGATGAATAAGACCAGTTCGTCGCTCATCGCCGCATTAAAGCTCTCATGTTAGTTTTTGCTGGTTTTTCTTCTGCTCGAATTTGTCTCATTCCGAAGTATATGTGTTGGATAAGAAGCATTTTTGATGCTGCGTGTGTGAGAAAAGTGACTCAAAAGTGTCACTTGATTTTATGATCATCATTTTGCTATTTTTAATGAGTTTGTTTATCTTCCTGTGGAGATATCATTTCCTCGCTAAGCATTTTAACACTTTCTGAGGAATTTCTCATTGGATTTTCTTTTAAAAGATGTATTACAAAGGTATTTTTTAAAGAAATAATTGAAAAAATTGAAGCTTTTAAATTTTATTGGGAATCATTATTAAACTAGGCTTAAATTTTCGAATAAAAACTTGAGAACTAAAATTTGAGAACAGTTACCAGCGCCATTGGCGGGAGAACTCAGTGCCCTCACGCGGAGAAAAATATTGCTGTGTCAGTGACGTTTCTTTGTTTGTTTCGAAGTGAAAGTCTTTTTCTGTGAAAAGGAAGAAATTTCTGTCCCTTGAGCTGGAAAAATTAATTAATTAAAATCAAAACAATCACCGATCTATGGACGATAGAGTTTTTATGCAAGCTTTCAAAATTGAGAACTACAAATATCGGAATTTTGTCTTTCCATCTAAATAGACCTTAAAGGTTACTTTTAACCTTAAAACTTATCATAATTACCCTGGGATAAATTTAATCCCCTTACGGATTAATTCTAACCCCTGGAAATTTTTTAAAACTCTGTTTATGCACCAATAAGCCAAAATTTAAAGACAACCGCCTTGACTTGAGGATGGATCTGACCTTTGGCAGGCTGAAGTGGGTTGGAAAAGTTTCTTGGAAAATCGCAAAGCACACACACCCCCATTTAGAGTGTTGTGTAAACAAATTCAGGCGAAACTGGGCACGGTCTCAACACACATTAGTGTCGATCGCGAATTATAGTCCAATCAAAGTGTATACATTAAAGAGTTACAGTGGAGGCTCACGAGGGGCTTCTGAGGTGTGCGATTCATGCAAATATTGGACGCCAATTGCCAAGGGGTGGGCCGGGGGGTGGGGTAAAGTGTGGGAGACGGTGGGATTTTTTCAGGCAGACTAAATTGGACTTTTCGTGGTAAATGGCGCCTTGTGCCAATTGGCTTTTGTGAGGCATGTCTTTAGCACGATTTCAGCTTCATCACAAATATTTTTGTACATATTCTCCCCTGAGCGTGGAGATGATCTGATGAAATGAGGAGAAAAATACAATTTATCCATGTACTTATTGCTTACATGAAAAAGTGAGAATGAGAGTTTATATTTAGCCAAACGGTGGATCCAGTGAAAATCAAATTCTACCACATTCAAAATAACAACCATGAAAATAATCTGGGTGTTTCTTAGTTATTTTCTTTTGGATACTTTAGCGGTGCCAAAATGGTATAAAAGTGCAAATTGATTCAACTGAAATGCGAGGAAGTGTTTACATTTCTAGGAAAATTTCAGATATTTCGTTTGTTGATCATTAATGTTCTTTTAGTAGTGGCTTTATTTAGCTTTGTTATTATTTTTATTTCAAACGTTAATGGATGACAATAACTTTTTAGTTAAAACATGAATTTTTTAATATTTGAGTAAATTCATTAGATCCCGGAATGGAGGCAAACAAAAAGTGAGGTTAAACAACTTTTAGACGAGGTTATGGATTTAAGACTAGTCTAAAAGTGGATTACTTGCATTTTGCGCATATTCAAGAGTATTTTTTCACTAATTATTTACTGGACAGAATTTAATGTTCATATTTGAGAGATTTCAGAGGTTTTAGGCGAGATTATGGTTAAAATTCGTCTAAAGTTGGATTACTTGCATTTTTCACGTACCCGATTGATTTTTTTCAATAATTCTTGTTCAATATTATAAATTTAAAAGCGTTAATATCTCTTCTTCCTACATTGTAACTTTGTAGGTGAACTTTATATTTATAAAGTTGATCGTCTCTAAGAATATGAATATCTTTAGTTGTTGGATAATTGTAGAATCTGTGTGATTCAATTTAGATAGTCAGAGATGGAGTGTATTTGAGTGTGATGGAGAAAACCAGAAATTGAACGTAAATTTGTGCTCAGTGATTGCAAACAGTGTCAGACTAACCGGAAATCCAGTCAATTGGCATTGGGTGATAAATTAATTCAGAAAACATGAAATTTGCAAATTTCATGCATCTCTTGCAGATTTTCCCAGAGCCATTCTCTATGTATGTGGCTTTCAACTTATCTTTGTGAGAGAAGGAGAAAAAAAAAGTGCCCGACGCGAGTCAACATGAGAGATCTTATGGAAAAGTCAATGAAATAATCATGCCTGTCATCTGTCTCTTTCTCCTGATATCACAAGCATGTGTCTTTTTTCTCGTCCATTCAACAAATACACCCATTGATTTTCCAGCCATAGTTGCAACCGTATTGGTTGGGGAGAGAGATTGATAATGGGTAAAAATTATCTGGTGGCCACCTTGTAGTCTAATGAAACATCAACCAAGTGTGCAATAGTGTATGAAATATGAAGCTATTACAAAAATATATTACTTTGAGAGTTAAATATAGAAGAGGCGATATAAATGAGGAGAGGGAATGAGCGCGAAATGCGACATGGTCGTTTGCCGACAACTTCGCTTATCAGTTTTAGCAATTCTTTGCAATATATACTCTTGTCTCACTTCCCCAGCTCTTATCTATGCTTATATTGCGAACAGGGATGGATGTGAGTGGTGGAGAGCGTCAAATTGGAAATATTGGGAGCATTTCCAGGATTTTCCTCCCCCTCCAAGTCATCTCAATCAGGCTTTGGCCCGCGGGCGCCTCTTCGCGTATTTTCCTTGCAAACAAACATAATATAACATTATTACCCCTTCCCAAAGTGATTGGTGAGTGCGAGAGAGAAAAAGAAGTCAATATTCAAAGTGTACACACATACTCTATTTATATGGAAATGTACATATCAATTGTGTGTACAGGCCGAGAGCGACGCAAAATATTTGGTGTGTCGGCTAAATTATTCTTCCACACGAATTGAGAAAAACAGAATTTTCTCCAGTTAACACTTGTGTATTCGCACCAACACTTTAGCATTTAGTCACAGAGATTATAAAAGAGAGAAGAGATAATCTTTCATTATTATTGAATTACATCCGAGGGATCTGAGAAGTTGACCAACTGTCTACTTTTGAAAAAAAAAAGAAGTTGGTATCACTGCTTCCCGATTGCAGCGCCATCGGCGTCACGAGTTTCTCGTTGCTAACTTCACATTGTCTGGATAATTTTTCACTTGGTTGACACGTGAAGCTTTACTGAAGATGAAATCAGCAGATATCTTCGAATTTTCCAAGGAATTAGCTAAAGTTTGAGTGGAAAATACTGTAGTTTTCTCAGCTAATGTCTTCGCTTTCATCTAGGAGCTAGAACTTTGCAAATTTTGTTTACTTCGAGCCCGGAACATTTTGTCATTTCAGGAGCAGTTCCACGCAGTTCTTCACAGCGCAGTTTAGGAACTTATCTCAAGTAAGTATCTATCTAATTCTTTAATCCTTAAGCTTAAGCAGTACTTGAAATATCTTTCATGGACAATTATATATATATATATATATATTTGGGGTTATCCGAGAATTTTCTTCGGATTTTCATCCGTGAAGTGTAGGGTTAACACTTCTATGCAACTGGACTATAAGAGAGTTTGAATATATTAGATTTTAGGGTTAAGTACTAAAAATTAAATATATCTATCATAGAGGAAGTCGATTTGCTGACAATTGCTTCTTCTAAAACCTAAACAGAACGACATTTATCGCTCATGAATTACCATTCTAGGCAGATTTATGCTTTGTTTGTTTGAAAAACACTTGAACTGAACCATAAATTCTTAATTTTTAAATTGATAACATTTTCTTACAAAACAATTAACTCCTAATTTACAACATTGAAGAATATTCAAAATGTTTAGAACAAATTCAACCCATATAGGTTTCTCTATTTCACTTTGATTCCTCAATGTAGAGCAACAGAATTGTATTGATTTGGCTAAACGAAAGAGTTGAGCTGGAGACAAATGGTATCTTTTGTTCTTCCATTTGGAGAACATTGACTTTTCTTCACTCTTCACTTGCTTTCATCACGCACCTTGCGAAAAACCACTATGGCTTAATTATGGCAAGTGAAACGTGAATTTTTGGAGATAAATTTTGAACGTTTCAAATTGTGAAAATTGAAGTTCAAGTATTAATGTGTATAGAATCCAAAGACAAGCCAAGGAATTAATTGGACAGTCTGTAAACTCCTTTATGGGATGCAATAAAGTATGGACTGATAAAGTCATCTGATGTGATAAAATTGGAAAGAATCTATAATGATTCACAAAGGCACGGGATTTCTTTAAACTCATATGACTACCATGAGTATAGGAAGGTAATATTCAGTGGAAATCCATTGGGATTTCTTAGAAATTCACAAGGAATTCAATGGAAGTCCATGAGAACTGAAGCGCCAGAAAATGTTTTGCTCTGCTTTTTTGCGTATCTTCCAAGACCATATTATAGCTTATATTTGCGGGAGGAGGAAAATCCCCAGAGATTATATATATTCGCGAATAGTGTAGCCCAAATATTTGTATGTATAAAGGTGCTAAATGGTCAAAAAGTGAATTATTAATTGCAATTACACGATTTTTGATTGTGTTCACGAGGATGGGAGGAGGTGGAGGAGAGAAAAGTAAAAATCGAGAGGAGGTGAAGAAAAAGCAAAATGAGATGCGAGGGGTGATGATTCGAGTTGGAGCCACACACTGCATGGCCACACGGAATCTAAAAATAAACTCGCGCCTTCGTGAGTATCTCCCTGTCTCATTCTTGCGAGTGTAGAAAAACATTTTGTATTTTCTTACACAAATACATGATCTTGTGTCTTTTTAAACATTCACAAGATGCTCGCACACGCATAAATAAGACACAAAATACATAAGACGAGAGCGATGATGGAAGAAATTATATAGTTGGGGAGATTTAGTGTGTGGTTATCGTGTTATCATTCATTATTTTACCAGTAATCCAAACATCAAATTATTTCCTTGTGCTGTTGGGGCGGCTGCAATTTTTTTTTATATCACTGCTGTAGGCTTCCAAGGAGATCTTCGCGGGTTATTCCTCGTTAATATATGTGTAAAAAATTGTCTAATCCTTTTGCGCGGGAAGAGAGAGTCAAGGACCTCTCTATTGCACTGTTAAAAATCACTTGTTGGCCTATTTTAGTGCCTTATCTCTAGGGGTTGGTCTTTTGGCGCAATTTCACGGGTTTTTCTTTTCAAATGTCTTTTTTTTCTTAATTTCACATTCTCATTTCACTTTTACCCCGTGACTTCCCCCCTTGGATTTTTGTATGATGGTTATTTCGCCAAAATAGAGACGAAATGGGAAATAGTGTTGAAGTTGAGATGCTTAAGGCGACAGATGAATGTTGAGGAAATGTACTCACAAAATCATGTCTCATTATCGCGAAACATCACAATCACTAGTGTGTCATTTCGCGAGGTCTCTATCACATCGAGCAGAGCACTGTATAGCACCCGATACACTAAAAAATAATGTTACTATTTGCTTTTAAAATTTCCTTTAATTGAGAACTTGGGAGAAATAATACTCCAACACGTCACACAGTGTCTTCGCGACTGAAAGTTAAGACTCTCTCATGTCTTATTAACTTTTTTCGGGAAGTCATGAGACGATTTTTTTGCCTAATCGTCACCGTGGCGGACACCTTCGACCACCGCGTATCTCAATAGCACACGAATGCAACAGTTTGACCAACCGAAAAGATTGACTGGTGGGCAAAAAGTTGAATTGGGGATGCCTCTGGCTTTCTTGGATTTTGCGCAAAAACCTCTTCGCACTCGCGGAGTTATTTTCTCACACTGTCACTTGTCAAACAGCAGTGGCGAGGTGAGCACTTAGAGGTCGCCCGAATGGTAGGAGTAATCCCCTATTGTGGTGAACTGAGAGAACCTAATAGTCCGCCATTGTGAGCGCTCCACGCGCAAAGCACACGAAGCAACGGCTTTTTGAATTCAAAACTAGTGGAGCTCTTGAAAGTTTCTTTAGTTTACTTACTTAGAAGTTGTTCTTTGTAGTAAATGATAGGGTTACACGCTCAGAAGTGGGATAGCTTGATAGTAAGTAGAAAGAAAGGGCATTGTCTAACGTTAAAAAACGAAATTTTGTAATAGAGAAGTTAACGGATATTCGTGAAAAAGCGCGGGAAGTTTTGGCGCCAAAAAGCAATTCCCCTGTAAT